>CABFVX010001089.1:130955-161846 GCA_902151425.1 Timema shepardi
AACTATCTCAAGATAGGGATAGGGTGTAATGAGGGGGGCTGAATATAACTATCTCAAGATAGGGATAGGGTGTAATGAGGGGGCTGAATATAACTATCTCAAGATAGGGATAGGGTGTAATGAGGGGGCTGAGTAGAATTATCTCAAGATAGGGATAGGTGGCGTACTTTTGTGCGGTAGTGAACTTTCGAATTTCTAAAGCCATGGAGTAAATGAGTAAGTAGTAGTAATTAGAAGTGAACGAATATTGGGACATCATTTTCTATACTATTACCCGTAAATCTCCCCCAAATGTCATTCTTTTGAGTATTGTGTGTCTAAGGGTCGTTTTAGGGCCGTGTATATTTGAGATTCACACTTCAGCTAATCCTCCAACCGATCTGAGCTACTTGTAATTCGTATACAGGTAAATTGATTGATTCCCGAGATTAGATTATAAATACGGCCCTTACAGTATATATATTGATTGACTCCCAATTCTAGGCTAAAAATACGGCCCTTATAATAGATTAGTTGTCTCCAGAGACTGGACTATAAATACGGCACTTATTGTACATAGATTGGTTGACTCTCGAGACTAGCCTACAAATACGGCACTTATAGTTTATAGATTGGTTGACTCCTGAGACTAGACTGTAGAGTAAATACGGTTCAAATAGAAAAAGATTGGTTTACTTTCAAAACTTCACCATAAATAAATACAACCCTCATAGTCTGGCATCGCGAGCCAACCAATCTCCCGGTATACGAAAACAGAAAGTTCAGTTTGGATGGGGAATTGACTAACGTTTAATCTCTAAGCCCTGGACTAAATAGTTTCATATATCACTCCTTCACCAGCGGGTGTTCAATGCCAAACTAACAAATTGGCCAAATCCTTATCAGTTGAGCAAGTGTTGGGTTTTCGTGTAGTTAAAGAATTATCTGACCACAAAAAATTTGAACATGTCCAGTGTTTAGTTTTAGATAAATATATTTTTTTAACGTATTTGTAAACTTAAAATTGTTTGTTTTTCGTAATATGTAAGAAAATACCAATTTTATCTTGGCATTTACGATCAAATTCATTTTAGTTTGACAAGCTTTTGATAAGACCACTTTAATAAGAAATTTTAACTTGGTGTGATTGTATTTTGGATCATACGGTACTCGTAAAATGTTTGAAACAAGAAACATGTTTTTATTTTAGAAAAACTGTATGATATAACAAGACATAAACATACCCATAGATAAGATTATATTAACTAGCAATTTCATTTCTTAACATTATCAGCTAATTCCTGAGGTCTTGGAATCTTGAAATTGCGCAATCAAGCTGTTTGCAATTTACTCGCAGTCAACTTTAAAATAAGAAATTAATAACTTTTACCTTTTAACACCTGTTTTATGTTTGTAATCCAAATATTTTATACTCAACAGCATGAGATTTTTCTTTTCCCCTCTACAGTTAATACTTGGTAAATTTACTCTTAATTATCTTATTAATATGTAGTTGTTTTATAATTTTAAGTAGCTATGAGCAATTGTGCTGTAATAAGTAATGGCTAACTCTCTTTAACCGGCCTGGTGGTATAGTGGTCTGAGCTCCTGGATCCTGACTTAGAGGTCCCTTGCTCGATTCAGGGCCGGTACCCGGGGATTTTTCTATAAAGGGGAATAATTACCATGGCCACCAGGGTTTTGTCAGTTAGGTTAAAGGTTTGGATGAAGAGGAAGTGAACTATGGTTTTGTATCAAAACATTTTTGGCCTAAATAAATAAAATATTTCTCCAGTGGAAATATAGAGTTTAATTTTCTTCACATGGGGATATCAACAGTTGTTGAATATCAATCAAGGGTGTCCTGGAATTTAAGGACAACTTTTTTTCTTCTTTTAAAAAGTTCATCCCTAATGTTGCAATACACTTGACATATATTCAACAACTGTTGATATCCCCGTGTGAAGAAAATTAAACTTTATATTTCTACTGAAGTAATATTTTATTTATTTGGGCCAAAAAAAAAAATGTTTATATAAAAACTGCAAAAAAATGGACCTTTACTTGAGTTCTCATACAGACTCACCTTAAGATAGATTAAGATCTTTATTGGTTCCACACTCTCATATTCACTATCATCATCACCTCGTCATCTGATCTTCACATGGAAAGAGCCTCCACGGAAAGGATGTACAACTAGTAGGCTACATTCAGGCGTCACACGGGCAACGGTACATTAGTACTGGCTAATCTTTCTGCAAACTGAGCTACAGGTCGATGTAGCCCAGACACGCTATTATTATTATTATTATTATTATTATTATTATTATTAATGTAGCTATCTCCCTAGACTCAATAGACTATAACGTTTATGGCCGCCAGAACACAAGCTCCCCGTTCATCCCTATCCTGAACAACTTCTATCCAATCCCTAACCCGACCCCCATCAGCTCTATTTTCATACTATATTCTCATCTTGACCTGCCAAGGGGTCTTGTATCTTCAGGTTTGCTAAAAAAGAAACTCTACTCTCCTGTAATCACTTATAGCCACCACCACCACCTCAGCCTTTACCACCCTTGATAATATGTTTGGAGATGAATTCAGACCGTGAAGTTCTTAATTATGTACATTTCTCCATTCTCCTGTTTGTTCATCCCTCTTCAGCCCAAATATATTTCTCGCCCCTTTGTTTCCATGAACTATCAATGCATTATCTTGGTACGGAGGGAGGGACCTCGTTTCACATCCGTAAAGAACAGCGGGTAAGAATAGGTCTATCGTAACAAAACTAACGATATATTAAAATGTTATATTCTTCTTCTTAGCACTTACTATCTGTTCAGGCTATACGCCTATGTACTAATTACACTAATGTGTTAGGGATTAGGAAAGTTAAATTTATAGGAAATGTGCCTGCATTTGTGTGGAGGGAGAGTGGAAAACCATCTAGTAAAACCACCCTAAGTACACTCAACTGTATTTGAACCTCGACCTACCCATCTTCGGCAGTGTAGTTTATTACGATAGTAGCGCCTTAGACCATGCGGCCCCTAAAATGGGTAAAATGTGCCTGCTTTCTACTGTCCCGCCAATATCAATATTACTGTATTTTAATTGTATACTGGATCTAACTAATTTATTTATTTTCACTTCTTTTGGGCTATAATCATACCGTACATTAATAGGGAATATTAATAGGAATATGTAAGGTAGCATTTCAAAATAAATCCACCCAGATTTGTGTAGCTAGAGTAAATGGAAAACCATTTAGGAAGATCATCCTATCTGGATTTGAGCCATGAACCCCAAGCACCTGCAGTCCAGTCTAAATCCGGCTCTGCACGATGTTAATTGCTTTCCAATGCTGGACGACGCTATATCCAACATTGGCGGCAAATGAGCAGCTTGGACAAATTTGCCAATTGTCCTTTACAGGCAGCTCGTTCAACGTTGTACGATGTGTCTCCCAATTGGCCAATTATGTGTTTTCCATCATCGAGGACGATACTGCGGGTGTTGCGGTAGCCCTCGTTGTGATATTTTCTGTTATTTTGTTAAATAAAAAAGACGAATAAGAAAAAGAAACACCGTAGGAGGTGGTGGATGTTATTTATGAACCATAATAGATAAAGGTATATATGCGGCTTACTGGCGGGACAAAATTCGGGCGCACCTGATAGGGGGTGGGGGGTCACGAATGTAGTGGAGGGAACGTTACAACTTTGGGCCGTCCCTTCGACGCGGCTCAAAAATACCAACATCTCGAAAATATTCACAATACGTCAACAATGGAAGCACGGCACGGCACGTCATGCAGACCGTCAAGCGTCCAGAATTTTAATGCAATTGACGCATCGTGTAGAGCCAGCTTAGCACGAGAGTCACTCGTTAAACCATGCGACCACCTATGCGGGATTTTAAATGCTTAAAATTGTTACTTGTTTATTACCATTGTCATTGCTTTTTTTCTTATTTCTTCTTGTGGCTGTATCATGCAAATTAGCCCACAGGTATGTTCAGGTTAAGCCACACTGGATGAGATGAATCCATAATTAGGTTGTGCCAGATTTCTGATCTTGACTTGAAAAGCGAACTTAGGATTTTTGCAAGCTCTACAATAATCATTCCCTACTCTAAATTTAGGCTTATTTTCATTAGTGGATAAAAAAAATGGCTTGCCTATTTATTTTGCAAACATTCACATCAAATTACATATATTATACATACATCATAAAAAACACAGAAAAACATTTTCTTTATAATTTGTATCTTTAAGATTTTTTTAAATAGCTAGAAAATATTTACACACAAATTTGAAGAGTTTTAAAATAATGACTTCCTGAAAAAGATTTGAAGATTGACCTCCCATCTCTAAAATACAGTGAACCGGCAATAAAGCTTGCTACCAATGGGGGAAAAAAAATCGTGGAATTTTACATAATAAAGAATATATTATCTTAGTGATTCTTGTGAAGTTGAAAAATCCATAAAATTTATGTAAGCACGAGATAAAAGAAAAACCTTTAGCGAGAATATCTAAGATTAAAAACACTCTTAAAAAAGAAGAAGAAAATCATGAAACAATGTCGTAAAAAGAGTTACGACTTCCTTGTATTTTTTGTTTGTTACAAGAGAGTGCCACAAATATATAAATTAAAACATAAATATCTTTTTTTTTAAGTATGTTTGAAAGAAAATAGCGTTAAACCCCACGTTTAATGTGTATTTCTAATGATAAAAGTTTTCGATTTGACTCTTTTACTGCTCATGAAAACAAAATGCCATAAGTGACTAGAACTAACGATATAATTTTTTTTTACTCTCGTGTAATTTCAGTTTATATTACTGTTCTGAAAACATTACTATGGTTGTGTTCCTTTCATTTCAAAAACGACGTCATTCTTTCATTGAATCTTTACATTAAATTAATTAATCTTTACATTTTTATGAGAAATTCAGTTATTGACCTAATATATCTCTCAATTCATCACTTCTACCTTTACAAAACACTTTATGACTATTTAAATATATCGAGATAAAAGAATCGTGCGCCTATATTTATGTGTTGTATAATATTATTGAGTAAATAATAGTTCTTTTTCATGTTGCTACTGTTTACATTGTGTAGCGCTCTTAGCGGATTTAAAGTATTACCTCTCAAATATAATCCACACTTTTGTTTGTGACTTCTTTTCTCAAACCTTAAAACTTTTGTCTTTGGTGCTTGCCAGTTTCTTTTCATTACTAGCTCGTCTAAAAAAAAGTTATTTTCATTTTAATTACTAAAGTGTTTATTGGATGTAGATTAACAAAATTTAACTAAAATTAAAGGATAGTATTTCGTTGAAACCCATTATATAATATTATAATTCGTACCAAATATGTAACATACAGTATTTAAATATGTATTATTTAACATTTTACTGTTCCATAGTCAAACATACATAGGTTCGATCTTAGTATTCTTGAATAAATATTAATCTGGGTGTAAATATATTTCCAAACAGCTAATGGCCGGTCTACAACCAACATACCCGCTTGTCGGACTCACAATTACGCAATCGCAAACGCACTCGTAATTACGCTTCTCTTAAATACAAAATAGACTGTCTACAATGAAAAATCGCAAGACGTAATTTCAACCAATAGAAACAAACAGCAAAGATGACTATAAAAATAAAATTCATATTAACGTTTTCAAATATGAAATACATATTTAAAACATATTTAAATGGTTAAATATATATTATTTTATTTTAAAATACTGTATTCATGTCTATACATTTACAAGAGCTGTTGTCATAGACCAAATAACTTCAAATCATTTGATTTTAGTAATCCATCCATATTTGTTTTTTTATTGGCTGAACGCTAGCCAATGCAACTACATAAACGCAAGAGATGGACAATGTTCATCTCCTCCCGACAAGCTGGTCTGACAGTTCCGACAAACGATTGTGTTTGCGTAAGCTATTGTAGACAGACAAAATTTCGTTATTGCGTTATTGCGACAAGCGGGTGCGTTTGATTGTAGACGGGTCATAAGAAGCTTTGTAAGCTACTGAGTTTAATGGGTAGTTATAATCTAGGTTTGATTAGAAATTTTTAATTTTAAATTTGTTCTTTGATATTGCTCTGAACTGTAGGAACGTTGAATGATTACTCAATAATGGTACACAGAATTGTTTCTAATTAGACTAGACCCAATGCCTGTCTTTATAAAGGCTGATTACATTACAACCCAACTAAATCGACCATTCATTTAATATAAATTACATTAAGGTTAAGTTTTGTTAGGTTGGGCTAGCTTGTTTTAAAAGTATCTTTCTCACACCTAATTACAGTGTATTAAGATTGATTGAAGTTTGAATAAATGATGTCAATTTTATTTTTCATAAATAAAATACAAATTTCACTCTATATATATATATATATGATTACTCTAGGGTTTTTTGGTATGTGTCCCCATATTTGGTCGTTGACACCTCCACACGCCTCTACCCCTCCAAGTTCACCCCCACGGTGGCACCCCTCCGGCTCTGAACCTCTCCTCTCTCCCACCTTTTCACACGTAACCCCAGTTCTCTTTCTCCTCTTGAGAAAGAGAAAAAAAGAGTGAAAGAAGCGTCTGAGAGCAAAACTACTGGGTTGAGAAAACAGAGGACAGTACCACGAGCAAGGCGGAACAATAACAACTTAAGATGAGAGGACATAATAAATACTCCCAACCCTCACCCTTTACCCCAAAAATAGTAATGAGAGATCTAATAGATGACGATATAAATAAGTGAGAGAGTGAAGTGATATACAGTTTCTTCTTAAAAAATGCATTTTTTTAAATGTTATCCAATCGTTTTACATATTAAAATAACAAACTCGAAAATTTTGAAAAACGACACCTGGACACGGGAATCTAGCCCTGGACCCTTGGCTTAGTGCACCCAATGCTCTTACCACTGAGATATCCAGGATTATTCCCGTGCTTTGAATCATTCTTCATTCACAATTTGTTCGACACCTTATCTAAGTCGGTAGCGTGTCTGTCTAATTAGTTTAGGGTCCCGGGTTCAATTCCTGACATGGCCGAAAAATGTATAGTTGGTGAAATGTGGGTTTCTCCTTTCACAATGCTGTATTAACGACCGGAGGGCTGGGTGTTGTGTCTGTTCTATATTTGAGTTAGTTTATAAGTCGTGTGCTGATATAATAATCAGTCGGTTCAGAAAGAGTACGTTAAATACCTTGAATAAATGAAAAATGAAAATTCCCTCACAATATAAATCTGAGTCTGTGATGGACGTGTGGAAATCGTCAGCTACCTATTGTACTATCATTGATACTCGATACTCACTTCGGTGATCAAATGGTCTCTGGGGTGTCGCTCTCGCAATGGACTAAACTACCGATGATGGGGAGGTCGGGGTTTGAATCCCGGGATTTCCTAAATATGTATTCACGTAAATCCGGGTACACTTAATCTAAACTCAACCTTAACGATTCCCGAACACATCAGTGTAATTAGTACATATTTGTATGACCCTAACGGTTCGTAATACGCGGTTTAGGAAAAAAAATCGACGTGATAAATCCATGCAGAATATCTTATTTTCTAGATCATGTTAACTATCCGAGGTTCCTCTCTAGGCTTATCTCCAATGACCAACACAGCCAGACACTAACCTACAAACCGACATAATATCATAATCTAATTAATGATGTATTATACCCGACATAAAAGTAACAAGTGAATGTAGTAACTCGGACCGCCCACGATCTAACGTGATCTCATTGTGGCCTATTTGTGTATCCTATGTCTCATATAAAAGAAGGGAAGAGGAGGTCATTAGATTCGTTCAGGGAACCACATATCTAGGTTACACCTACACAAGTGTCTGTACGGCTTTAGAAAAGACAAATAGGGGAGATGGCAGGTACAGTTATCATGACATTTAGTCAAAGGGATAGAAACTGTGTCGTGAGTTCCGGATGTTATCAAGATTTTTTTTTTATTAGCGCCACGTATTATTACCCGTTTGGGTTATACGCGTATGTACTAATTACGCTGATGGTTTTAGGGGTTTAGGAAAAACCACCTGCAGTACACCCTACAGAGATTCGAACCTTGATCTCCCCATCATCAGAAATCTAGTCTACTGTAAGAGTAGTGCGTTAGACCATGTGGCCACCAAAGGGGGCTAATAATTTGTATTAGTATTACACTTTATATAATCTTATCCTCTCCTCACGTGAATGTTGGTGCATTTCCTCTTAATTGTTATTCTTTTTTATCTACTATATTTATATTTCTTTGTTCTGTGTCTTATTTATCCATCTGAGCTACACGTATTTAACTGCGCTAATGCGGTCATGGTGATGAGGAACGCACTGGCTTAGAGGAACTGCCACTGCATTTGCTTGAAAGTAAAGTGGGAATCGATCTCAACCATTTTTTATGAATAAAATATCAAACTTATTCTCAATATTTTTTTAAATTATTATTATTATTATTATTATTATTATTATTATCAGCAGCGCGTCTTACTACCCGTTCGGGTTATACGCACTTACGCTAATGTGTAATGGTAGGGTGATTGTGAGATGAAATGGAGGACCACCACATTCACAAGATGTATTGTCAGAGGTGAAGGAAGGGTTTGGTAATCAGATAAATCTGTGCCGGTACCGAGGATTGAACCCCGGTCTTCAGCACAGAAGTCTGACACCTTATCCCTAGACCGCCAGGTCACCTACTAAATTTAAATTAATCAAAATTTATTCCGTAGGCTTTCATGGTCTAATTTTATCATTTATTATGTTCGTTTTATAATTTAGAGGCTTATATTTTCTAAAGCTTTATTTAGACAATCTATAATTCAATTCAGTGAAAGAATATATTCATGTTGATCACTCAAAAAATAATGTGTTCATGTTTTAAAATATTATATATATAATTTTTAGGTTTAAGTTATCTATAGTTATCTTACATTAGAGTGGATTTACTTATTTGAAAGAATTTTATAAGTTAATGGCTTTAAAGAAAAATAAATCACACTATGTAATATTCTAAAATATTTTAGTAATTATTCCTGGTGTTATTTTTATAATTGCAACTTTTCCTATTACTTCAAACGTGAGTTTGCCTCCTTTTTATATATCTGTCGATAAAACCTGCCATTGATTGCCACAATGGACCAACACAAAAGTTTTATGGCTCATAAATCTAGTAAACTCATTAGGGGTTTGAGTCACACGTGAGAAAGAACTGTATGAAATGGTAGTCATGCTATTTTTATAAGGATGACAAATATTGTAGTTGCAACGCCTAAATCACAATCAACTTTACGTTCACTTAACTTTCCCGTAACATAAAAATGTTTTCCACAAGTTTTTAAATAGAATACATCACGATGCAGTTAACTTAACGTCCAATTAACTTAAGAGTTATCCAGGGGAGAACTTTCAAGTAACATGAACGTTGAGTGAACGTAACCACGTGTTCTAGCTAGCCAATCATGTTGCGAGTCGTGTCAACGCGACTATTTAATAGGTACTTAATTTGTTTGTTTATGGTATGCAGATGACATATTTGGTATAGTTTGTCCGCGTCTCGTGAACTCTACAACGCCGTAGCCTCTTTTTACACTTTATTTTGTCTATATCCAGAAAAGATTCTCTTGCAAGTACTTGTAACCTAATCAGCCCTATATGATTGGGTTTCATTTTAGTGAACAATTTGTTTTAAGACAGTCAAAATTCTTTGTCTGTGGTTGGTTTGTTCTAGTTGTTACGTTAAGTTAAGTGAATACTGATCACGCACTAGTTTATTTAAGTTAAGTAAATATTAAGTTACGTGAACGTTAAGTTGATTGTGAATCCGGCATTAGTCAGCGTGAGTAGGTTCAGGGCTTTACTTATATCCTCATAGCTGAGTGGTTAGGGAGAATAACCATTATTCTAGACGATCAGGTTTAGTTACAGGTGGTGAAAAAAGCATATGTATTATATGTGAGTATGTTGACATTATTTAAGCTTTAGTTTGGTAATTAGTGTACAATATGTTGTGTTAAGTTAACTAAGTTTTAAGTTGATTGATGTTATAAGCTTTTTGTTTAGAAAGTATTTGAAATACATGATGATAATAATCATGAATGTTACTATATTATTCATCCCACTTCATACTTTACAATATATTATATATTAGGGATGTACGGAGCTTCGAAATGTCACAGTTGAAGTCGAAGTTTAAAATTTCATTCACTTTGACTTCGACGCCCACAATAAACTTCACGTCTTCGAAACATTTCCGAGGAAGAATAAAACTTGGGTATATTACTGATTGGAAATATCTCCCTAAATATGACATATTAATGCGCACACCCTGAAATATCTCACGTTCCCCTAGGTGCATGTGCACCGCAGTTTAGAAAACACTGTTCTAGACAAAGAGTTTCGATCGATAATATGTAGCTGTTAGATCTGAGAGTTTAAAAAAATAATAGTGCATTTATCCCCTGGATAGATAGACTTATATGAATACGCTCCTGTATTGCAGAGATGTATATATTCATGCTGTAAGGCGCGGCACTTGATAAGTCTGCTAGCACGGAACTGTAAATTCTCTTGTCGTTAGAGCGGCCGTACTAATGAGCCATAAATATGTTATTATATAAATTGTATTTAACAAAAAGTGTGTAGATGTGCGTTCTTCTAACTAGCCAATTATTTAAAACAAAATTAAAAACAAATGTTGGTAAGGGTAATATAATCAAATATATAGGTACTCTAACCACTGGTGTTTGAAAGGGGTGATAAAAATAGGACGTGTTTATGAGTCGAATTTTAAATATTTTTTTGGACAAAAAAAAGTTTTGTGGGTTTTATACTTATAAGTCTATCATGCTAAGTTTTTTCAAGATATCAATGACAAAACATTTTAGTTATAATGTACGTTTATGATCATGATTTAATAACGTAAGTGTTTTTAAGTAGTGAGCTAAGTGAAAAGATCTTGCGTTTAGTTAATTCTTCGTATATTTTGGAAATTTTGAATTTGTTTATGTATAAATTGAAATGAATATCTGCAAAAACAGCGTCTATTGACATTTATCTTCTTTTTTAAAAAAAAGGTATAAAATATGTTGTTCTAGTAATAATATATTATATAAAGTTTTAAAGAATTTGTTAACCGCTTCGGTGGCCACATGGTCTAACTCGTGATTCCCGTGTGCAATAAGCTGCCATTGATGTTGAGATAGAGGTTCGAATCTCAGTTGGTTGTACTGAGGGTGATTTCCCTAAATGGTTTTCCACTTTAGCTCCACGCAAATGCGAGTACACTTCCTCTAAATATAACCTTCCTAATCCCTAAAACCACTAGCGTAATTAGTACATAAGCATATAACCCGAACGGTTAGTAAGACACGGTGCTAAAGAAGAAATATACATTTTAAATTAAACCTGCAATTGTATTACAAATTAACACATCCGACAGCTATAAAACGTTACTAGATCTACTTTCACATATTCATACGTCAAGTAATGTGATCTTCGGTTGTCACTTTTGTTATATATTATCTATCAATACTTACAAAATATCGCTAGTAATAATAATAATGATAATAATAATAATAATAATAATAATAGTAAAATGATAACTATGTTGACCACATAAAAATGTGTTAGTATTTTCTAAAAGGCGCACCAAATGTCCATTCGCAAATAAATCAATGTACATGTGTGATGTGAGGGACACAAAAATGTCTCCGTCTCGTTATCGTCACCAAAACGCTGTCGCTAGGCGGTTCTCTCGATGTACGGTCGCCCTTAGAGATGTCAAGATACTGGTGTCCTCGGGTAGCAAGTAAGGCCATACACTCTGTTCATAACGCCCCCACACTGGTCAGGTCACGGCTTCAAGGTCAGTACAGTACGGACGTCACAAGATGGTTGTTGAAAATAAAGATAGTTCAAGATCTAGTGAAGTGTGTTTCTACATTCAAGGGATCCTTACAGTTTCTCTCTTGGATACTAAGTGCACTTTGTTAATAACGCCTCCTCTCTGGCCGGATCACGATTCAAGGTCAGTGCCATACGGGTGCCATGAGTTGGTTGGTTGTTGGTACAGTCCGATTCTTACAGGAAGAAGCTTGTCCGGCAGCCGGAAAGTCTATTAGGTCTACTTTAACGTATGCATGTACGTCAAATTCTGTGATCTGTAGCTGTTACTTTTGATAATATATATAAATTAAAACTAATAGTACAGTCAAGTGTTATACATTTTGTCAACAAAATTTTGTGTATTCTAAAAAGCCTTTCGTTTTAAAATTGGATTGAAGAAAGATGGCCCAAACTATATAAATTTGCTTTTTTCTTCAGAGTATCTCTGTGATCTTCCTGTAGGGACTCTGTACAATCACTCATAAAGATGCCCTCAAAGTATCTCTATGACCTTCATGTGAGGACACTGTACAATTACTCATGAAGATGTCCTCAAAGTATCTCTATGACCTTCATGTGAGGACACTGTACAATCACTCATGAAGATGCCCTCAAAGTATCTCTATGACCTTCCTGTAAGGACACTGTACAATCACTCATAAAGATGTCCTCAAAGTATCTCTATGACCTTCCTGTAGGGACACTGTACAATTACTCATGAAGATGTCTTCAAAGTATCTCTATGACCTTCCTGTAGGGACACTGTACAATCACTCATGAAGATGTCCTCAAAGTATCTCTATGACCTTCCTGTAGGGACACTGTACAATCACTCATGAAGATGCCCTCAAAGTATCTCTATGACCTTCCTGTAAGGACACTGTACAATCACTCATAAAGATGCCCTCAAAGTATCTCTGTGACCTTCTTCCTGTAGGGACACTGTACAATCACTCATAAAGATGCCCTCAAAGTATCTCTATGACCTTCCTGTAGGGACACTGTATAGTACCCATGGAGGTTAATACCCCAAGAACTTTATAGCTTCCTCTGAAATATTTGAACATGATCATCTTCTTGAATCGCTGTCCCAGTTCTTGTTGCCCGTCACGACTTTTGACGAGGCTAACAATGATCGTGACAGTGACCAAGCTTTGTAAAACACTAAAGTCCACTTACCGCGGGACAAAAGAAATTAAGGGAGCAACACTAAAACTATTTTGAGTTCAAACTTTTAATAATAATGTTTGCGGATGTTTGTACTAAATATCTTTGTATGTAGTTTTAGTGTTGATATTGTGCCTGGCTTTCACTCAGTTGGCCTGTGTTCTAATCGACGAGAGTTGTTTTAGGCTAATCTCGCTTCTAAGTCCTGAGCTAATATACATATATATACATTTACATACATATATATCCACATATATATTTATATATACATTTGTTTTAATGTAAAATGCTTGATACATCTTACACTTATATATTATAAAAGTACAATTCCCGGATTCGATCGAACTGTAAGTAGGCTACATTACGTTTACCCTGAAAGTTGGCAGTCTTACCTTACAAATTACACTACCACCCTATTTTATAAGCTATACCATAGTGGAATAATGCAAGGTAAGCTTCCTACTCTACACGGTAAACTAAGGGTATATCATTGTTTTAAAATATAAATACTCAATTATATATTTTTATTCTTTTTTTTCACCGCGTTTTATTATCTGTTCAGGCTATACGCATATATAATAATTACTCTAATGGGGTATAGGGATGATGAAGAATATATTTAAAGGTAATCTACCCGCATTTGCATGGAAGGAGAATGGGAAACCATTTAGGAAAAACCACCCTCAGTAGACCTAGCTGGTATTCAAACCCCGATCTCCCCATCTTCAGCAAACCAGTATAACATTAAAATGATGCCTTAGACTGTTCGGCCACTGGAGAAGGTTTCACAGAGTGTTTCTGAGTGCACTTTATTTTCAACGTCCTCTTTACTTGCAAATGTTGGTTGCCTTTTCTTCAATCCAGCCTTCTCAGCCGGTTTTCTAAGATCTAGCATAAGTCACACAACACTCTAGCACAGTATTTTTTATTTAATTACATATTTTCATCATGCCGGTTAGAAATGTCATTAGTGAAATGTCGGTGAATTAGGCTGTTTGGGATTGTATTTTCACTTTTAATTTTACATATTCTTACATAGTTTACCGAATTCTACATATTTTCGAAGATATTACATAAAATTACATTTTATGCTTAATATTTTTATTGCGGCATTATGCTTATATATTTCTTGGGGAAATTACTTTTAAAATGATGTGTCACTAATTTGTAAGCACCTTGTAGTGTTATAGATGAATGTATCCAATGAAGGGATGGCAGTGAGCAAAGTCCAAGTCAGGTATGCTGTATCTTCATAGAGAATTACAGTTGCTGTAACGTGACTTTGTGTATTACATTTCTCGTGCTGTGAAGGGGAGATAGTGCGGCATTTCCAGATAGTGGCCCCAAAAGCACGTCTCTCAGGTGTTTCAATTTGTAAACACAAGTCGACAAGTTGTACAAACGATCATTCTTGGCTCTGATTAGCTCACTACCCCGTTTTTCTTTAGTCTGGAGGCGGAACGGATATAAAGTGGCAAGGCAAAAGAAAAAGATTATAAAAAAAGAGACCCAAAATAAATTAAGGAAATTTCAATCAAAGTCTATCACAATAATACGGTGCTTAGGAAGGTCTTTTGAAAAGTGAACAAGACCAAGTATTATCTATACCATTTAAGCATAAATATTTTTAACACCACATCTTACTACCTGTTCGGGTTACACGCCTAAGTGCAATAGCTAAAAAGTAATTGTACGTATATTTATAAAAGAGTTTTTCTATTACTTGAGAAATTTACAGCAGTAAAATTACATTTTGTTTGGATAGTATATATATGTGTTATAAATGTGGAGAGAGGAGTTTTATTCAATATGATACATTTTCACATTATTTCCTATTTTACTACATATTTTAACTGATTTTGTTAAATATTTATTTGTGTATTTTGTAGATTAATACTATATAAAAAAATCCGGGCTCTAATGTTAACCAGTACTGGTGATAGAATGCAATGGCGTAGAAAGATAAGGGTGGTCAGCTATAAAATTGTATTATAACTTTAGCCAATAAAAGTTTTTATACTTGTGTAAACATAGCCACCCCCTCCCCTGGAGAGGGGGGTTTGTGACCTCTAGATCCTTCTCCCCTCTCTACGCCCTTGATAGGAGATGAAAAATACAAACACTGGAAATTATAAGAATATTCAGAAACGTTTCTTCCTCTTCGTGAGCATGGAGGGCAGTGTACCGGACCTGCCGAGAATGAATACCTGGTCGGATTAGAGGACTAGGTGCAGTTGTTGGAAAGAAAGAGATAGATAGATGCTGCTGTCTTCATGACGTCGTTACAAGCCCCGTCATACTCCTCCGCACCACTCAATCTACTCCAGGGGTGTACAAACCTTCACACCAAGTGGGATGGAAGGCAATGTCCGTTAAGGTTCATATTTTTACAGTTTTAATAGCAGCTTTTTTTAAATCAAAATTATTAAAATGGTACTCCAGTATTTCCGATTATTGTAGTTTTATACACATACATAGCCCGGATTTTGATGACCTAAAAATGACGAGAAAATTACCTATTAAATTATCTAAAAATTATTAAAAAATTACTTCCAAATTTTTTTAAAAAAATACCTAAAATTATGAAAGAAAGCTCGTAATAAATGCACACGACTAAATCAAACACGCATTTTACAAAATTTAAAATGTAATGTAAAGACTTTAGCAACTAAACTCTAGCATCCTGTTGAATGTAACATTGATTTACAACTATCTGCTTCAGAAGTAATAGCTATTCTCTCCTAACGCAACCCTCTCCAGCTTAGTTGCAGTGTCTCACCAGGAATGTGTATTTTACAACCACACAAATAATAAAGATATAAAGTTAATTGCTTACATTATCTTTTCATATCTATGTTATTAAAATGCGTACGTGAATTTTTTAAATATTGGTAGTATTAAAAATATAAATAATTTAACATGATTGCCTTAAAATGACTCAAAAATGCTTATAAATTAATTTTAAAAAATCTTTAAACATGATGCAAATTAAGAAAATATTACCTTAAATTCCAAAATAACAAAAAAAGACCTATAAAATATACATTTATACAACCAGGAAATCATGAAATGAGTTTATGTACTTATGATTATTGTATGTGACGGAAAAAAAATATTATTTGCCACCAAAATCTGGATCCTGCACATAATAATCTCAACAGTTCTGGAATAACGGTCATGAGCGTAATAACATTTGAACAGAAAAATGTCTGTCAAATTCTCTGAAACCACTTTTGAGATATTAGAAAACAAAACTAAATGTATCGACTGAAGCAAGATGTTATATATAAACCCACTTGAAGCAAACTTGTTAGAGCAGTTTTATAAAATAAATTATATTAATCCAAAATCAGTCATTAGTAAGCTACCCTTAATTTTAGGGGTAAAATACAAACCACGATTTTATCTTATAACATCTAAATATCAAGTTTGAACTAAATTGATCAAACTGTTTCGACTGTAGTTCTAGGTACACTCCGTTTACTATGAAAGATTAACAGTCATTCTTGATTAATGATACTACGGCCCCTAAGCTACGCCATAGTGGGAACGTGCAAGTTAAGATTTTACAGGAATCCCACTTTCTACAACCAACACTGATTGAAATTCACTAAAATCTGGCATGTTATGAATATGTTTGATTTGATTTATTAATTAAAAAGAAAACCTAAAAAGTTATCAAAAGTTTTCCATAATATTTCCTTATGGATAGTTTTATAGTTTATCTTTACATAACTAATTGAACGGGCTAAGAATGTAAGCAACTTTTTTTTTCATCCCGTAATACTTTGGCAACATGAGCTTCCAGTTTTAAAATAACGGGCTTCCTGTGAAAATTAGACTGTACTTTTTTTTTTAGGTAAACGGAGTATACATACAGATACAAGGAGTTGGGGAGGGCTAGACATAACTGTAGAAGGTCCACTTGTTTTTGGTTCGGAGTCACATAAAATGTTAGTATAGGTTCTGTCATAATCTTTATTATTATTATTATTATTATTAGATGTTCTGTCTTATGACATGTCCATTAAGTTTGTCAATTAACTTAGACCGCCAACGCACCCTATTCTCTGCCTCCTCCTTGAGCTCCCAGAATGTTCTTCTTTCCTTTAATTCATCCAATATTTTAATCCTTTTTCTTCCTAAACTCCTCTTTCCCTCAACCGTTCCTTATATTATTACGTCGTGCAGAAGACAGTTCTTCCTAGAGATATGTCCGATCCAATATGAACTGTAATGAAGAATCACCTCCAAAATGGTTCTCTTCTCACCCACTCTTCTTAGGAATTCTTCATTCGTCACCCTGTCTGTCCACATGCTCTTCTTAAATATTCTCCAGGACCACAGTTCAAAGTTCTTCATAATCTAGAGTTAAAAAATGTTCACTATTACAATAGTTTTTTTAAAATGATAAATTAAAAATTGTTCTTCTGAAATATTATAGAAGATTTTAGTGAAGGTAAAACAGTAGGCTATTTAACTATAATTGCTTTAAGAAATACTAGTTCTAGTAATCAATAATTTTATGAAAGCTTCCCGGCATTTTTTTAAAGTAGATGAGACAGAGATAATGGATGACAGTAAGCAGGTGTTGGATAGAGCTTACGTCAAGTACTTAGAAGAAATATCCAGAGCGTAACTAAAATAAGTTTATGAACCTTAGGCTACTTTGACGTCGTTTGATCTGTTGCGAGATTCTACCGTATTTTATTTTTACAATTTCGTGATCGTATTATTATTTTATCGTAACAAAATCAATTTATAGTCGGTATGGTTATATAAGCGCGCGTGTGTACTTTCTAAGGCGATCACACTGGCGGAGATGTTGGTGCGGATATTGTGCCTGGCTTTGAATCTTAGAAGCCGGTGTTAATCTTGCTCGTAAGTCGTGAGCTAAGTTAATCCTCGTTTAGAAAGTGAACGATATATCTTAGACTTACAGGAAGAAGGGAAAAAACCTCCGGAAATGATTCAAACTGAATTAATATTATGTTAGTAAAAAACATTATCTCGAGCTTGAGTGAAGGAAATAAATGTGTAAATATTATTTAATATACTTTACACGTACATTTACACAATAAACTTTAATACAATCAACCCTTTTTAAATTTAAATGATTTCTTATTCTTTATTTTAATAGAAACAGTACGAGACAGAAAAGTGTTAGGCTGCCTTCTGTGGCACTAAGACGCATTGTATATGTTTAGAAATCCTGCATTATTTAAGAAGCTGTTTATTATCACAAAATATGGCCCACTACAAAATGGAGATGAAAAGTTTTAGCAGTGGTGCATCCAAAGATGGGCAAACGGGACATTTTAACCCCCGCCCCTCACCCCGTATACTACCTCATGCCCCCCTCCCCCCATCCAAAGCTCTAAATTATGCTAGTAAAAATTAAATAGTTATGAAATATAGCTAAAACAAAGAGCACTGAAGAGGAGTAGAATACATAATCTACGTTTTACGACTTAATATTAAAAAGGTGAACAAGACTCGTTTTTTTAAACCCGATTGGGGTTTGAAATAATAAAGCTAACATAGATGGTTAGTTAGTGCATCGAGGAATGAATTAAAATTTATCTAAAACAATAATGATTAATATTTAATAAAGGGAAAACAAATATTCAACAAACTCTAATTTATGTGAAATTGAGAAAATTCTAAACATTTGGAGCCGTAATTAGATAACATATAAAGAGCCAATCTTATCAAAATAATCGTAGAATTTGAATTAAACATGATATCAATTTTATTCAACCATTGTTCTTTAATTTGTAGAAAATTAAACTAAACGCCTTTATAAACGAAACATTTAATTTGACCAGAAAAGTTATTTGATAAAATCCCGATATTGATTCGCGTTCCCTTACTATCCCACCAGTATCTAATTGTGATAGTCAATTATCCTTTAATAATTGGGATGACCTGTCATGGCGGACATCACGTAATGTCACTCTCGATTATCTAATTACTGGGATATTGAAACATTGTAGTAGAAAATATCATTTGTTAGTTTAATATATGTAATGCACACTTTCTAAATATAAAGCTATATTAGAAAATTGGGTTCAAACTAAGTTACTCTATTATAATAGTATAAGAAAGATTAAAGTAAATATTTGTTTGTTATTAATATATATTTTCAGCACCACGTCTTACTCCACGCAACTGCGGGTACACTTCCTCAATACTCCTCCTCCCTAACTCATTAGCGTAATTAGTCCATAATGCGTAAAACCATAATAGGTAGTAAGACTTTACACTTTGTAAAAACTACCCTCATTACACCAGACCCGGATTTTAACCCTAATTTCCCAGTCATCGGCAGTCTAGTCTAAGAAGAGAGCGACGCCTTAGACCATGTGGCTATCGAAGCAGGTTTATATCAGCATATTGTATTCCAATTACTTACTCCGCATCAGGCAACAAAACTATTAATACAAATAATTATACTTATGAAATGAAGTAATTTAATATATTTAACCAAATAAATTGATAAGTAATTCAATAAATAAAAAAATATATTTTTAAAATTGATTTTGAGATAACTTATAAGTAAAGATTTTAAAACATAATATTTGTTTAAATTATAACTAAAAGTAAAAGAATAAAATTATCTATATAAAATGCGTTTGAAACATTAGAATTAATTAACAGAATGAAATGATTTTTTTAAATTATACAATAGTGGTTAGAACGTAGATGTATAAAATAAAAATTTTAAAAATTGTTAACGCCTTAAAAACTTATGTAACGCTAATAAAATAAATAAGTGAATATACAAAACAGAAGGAACAAGTCTCGTCCTAATACCATAAGTAATCATTCACAATTTTACTATTTTTAAACACCTGCACCCGAGGTAAAACCAGTGTCCTCTTGACCAGTTATTGAACTCTGTACCACCTTAGCACAAACAATTAAATGTCCCAAAGTTTAGACAACGACATTAAAACTAACACAGCGTATATTATTTGTACAGGTGTTGGATTTATTTACCCTTGATAGAAAACAAACCTCCTTCTAAGTAGGTCTACAAGGACCTTTCTTCCATTAGAATACACAGTCGTGGTGCTTCTCAAGGGACCAGAGAGAAGTTTTAACTCCTGTATCGAATGTTTACCTCCCAAGATGTCTTAAGGTGGGAGTGTAAGGAACGCAAGCTAATAGCAGTGTTTTTGCCGTTTTTACATAAAAAAAATTTTTTTTTAAGAAATCAAATAATTCTCCAGTAAAAAGACATAGTCCTAGTTTAATTTTCTTCCCATGGTGACGTCTAAAGTCCTTGAATATCTTTCAAGGATGCCCTGGAAATTAATATCAACTTTTTCTTTTAATTTACAAAATGTATCGTCTAATGACGCTATGCATATAACAGATATTCAACAACTGTTGATATCACCATGTGAAGAAAATTAAACTCTACATTTCCAACGGGGAAATATTTTATCTATTTTGCTATGAAAACTTGCAAATCCTACCATACCACCTTAACCAGAAATTGTGTCAAAGAGTGCTTATATGCGTTCTGCATTTGACAAAAGCGAGATTAGATTGGCGAAGTAGGTTTTTTTTTTTCAATTAATGCATATTTTTAAGGTGATATAATTATTTCTCTGGTCTCAATCCTTACCATTTTATAATTAAGACTTCATGTTACCGCAAGAAGATGTGACATCTGGTTCTCACTGTTTTATTCACCTTAAGCCTTTTGTGTGAGAAGGGCTCTTAAGATGGAAGCTTAAGATAGATAAAGTCTTAAAAAAGAACATTCTTCTGAAGAGTACTTAATGGACCCCGAGAAGCATTTTAAATGTTTAGTCAAGTCTTAGTGGTAATTAGTCAGATACCATCAGTGTCTGCTACAAGAATTGTATACCCATGACGCTGGACGTTGGACCAGGTATCAATACCAACAGACTGCATTTAATTATATTTTCCTACAGTCTGCACGCTACATTCTAGACTAGAGTATCCATGGCCATATGCCAATGCATCTCATTGCCAATCTCGGCCATTTTAGAAAACTTTATTTCTAAAACAAATCACTACTCGTAGTTTTGTGAATAGTAGACCTCGCTACCACCATGTTATTATCAATACTACATTCTTACTGCTAGTTCTGTGAACAGTAGACCTCACTACCTCCATGTTATTATCGTTACTACAGTCTTACTAGTAGTTATGTTAGCAGTAGACCTCGCTCCCACCATGTTATTATCAATACTACAGTCTTACTAGTAGTTCTGTGGACAGTAGACCTCACTTCCTCCATGTTATTATCGTTACTACAGTATTACTAGTAGTTCTGTGAACAGTAGACCTCGCTACCACCATGTTATTATCGATACTACAGTATTACTAGTAGTTCTGTGAACAGTAGACCTCGCTACCTCCATGTTATTATCGATACTACAGTCTTACTAGTAGTTCTGTGGACAGTAGACCTCACTTCCTCCATGTTATTATCGATACTACAGTGTTACTAGTAGTACTGTGAACAGTAGACCTCGCTCCCTCCATGTTATTATCTTTACTACAGTCTTACTAGTAGTTCTGTGAAGAATAGACCTCGCTACCTCCATGTTATTATCGTTACTACAGTCTTACTAGTAGTTCTGTGAACAGTAGACCTCGCTCCCTTCATGTTATTATTGTTACTACAGTCTTACTAGTAGTTCTGTGAACAGTAGACCTCGCTCCCTTCATGTTATTATTGTTACTACAGTCTTACTAGTAGTTCTGTGAAGAATAGACCTCGCTACCACCATGTTATTATCGATACTACAGTCTTACTAGTAGTTCTGTGGACAGTAGACCTCGCTACCACCATGTTATTATCGATACTACAGTCTTACTAGTAGTTCTGTGAACAGTATACCTCGCTCCCTTCATGTTATTATCGTTAGTACAATCTTACTAGTAGTTCTGTGAGCAGTAGACCCCGCTTTCTTCATTATCCTACTAGTCTTAAGATTTTATTTGGATTTCAAGATGAAAAATCTTCTGTAATTTTATATTAATTTTGAAGTTGATATTTTTTCTTGGTAATGAAGCTAGACAGAAAACTAATTAATACTATATTGATATATAATAACCAATGTTCGTGTGGTTTAAAACGACAGTCTCGCAATTTATGTCAACAATAACTCACCTCGGTGGCGTAGTTGGCTAACGCACTTGTCGTGTTTAGCTCGACTGTTGAGGACGGGGAGATCGAGGTTCGAATCTCGGTCGGGTGAACTGGGGAGAGGGGGTTACTAAATAGTTTTCCAGTCTCCCTCCACGCAAATGCGGGTTCACTTCCTCTAATACAACCTTCCCAATTCCTAATTCATTAGAGTAATTAGTACTTAAAGCGTATAACCCGAACGGGTAGTAAGACGCGGTGCTAAATATTATTATTATTATGTCAACATTAAAAATAATACGCACTGGGTACTCAATATATTGATTAGAACTATAAGTTAAAATCACTATAGATGACAGGAAAACGACAAATGCAACAAATTGATGACCTCAAACAAGAAAAGAAAATGAAGTTTCACACAAAAATAAAAACTGTATGACGTGAGCCCGCAATGGGGTGGTATTCAATTTGGACACACCTAAAAACCTGCCGAAAAACAGAACGCATAATAATATTGATATTAACAATAAACAATTCATTGATTGTATAAATTTAGAGTCTTCATGTCTAAAACCATTATTCAATTAAAAGACTAGAAAAATAAATATATTTTTCGACGAACATTATAAAACCAATTTAAATATATTTTACATTTAAATTTAACGTTGTATTCTTTTAACTATATTCCAAATTCATATTTAAACGATGGAAAATGTAGCGCTTCATAGGTCCAAACAGGGAGAAAAAAAAACTAATAATGTATTTAAAGTATATAACGTGCCCTTTCAGAATAGACTGATTATATCAACTCACCACTTATTAACTAACCAACCCCATGGTGTAATTGCTACGAGCCTAAGTGTCCTGGGTTCAATTCCCGGCTGATGTCTTGGGTATCTTTCTCTTAAGCAAAATTATTCCAAAGATTGCCTTACTACGCTTAAATTAGGTTAGGACTCACACGGCTCCATAACTCCATATTAACCATCATCACATCATCTCAATGAGGGTACAACTTGTAGACAACCTCTTTGGCTGTACCCCTGGGCAACGCTCTGTGCCAGCAGATCGGCAAATAGTCTACACATAAGGCGACCGAACCTGGATGTCATGTCATTCCCAGTCATAAATGTCATACAATAAAAAAACTTATTAACTATCTTAAATCTATAACAGACACAACATACAACCACGAGCCGTTAATTTATCACTGTGAAAAAGGAAACTCACATTTTCACCCATAATAAATATCTCGACGATGCTAGGAATCGAGCCTGAGACCCTTAGCTCAGTGGACAGATACGCTACTAACTGAACTAAAGTGACGGAAAAAAGCTAATCAAACACCCCTTTAAATTCTTTGGTCAAGCACAGCCATAGCTGACATGATATTTATAATTAGCTAGGAGAATATTTAATTTTACAGACTACACTTTTTTTTATGGATATTTTGCAAATAAAAGTGGATTGATTTGAACAACCATATACTTAAAGTTTATATGGAACATCCCACCAATCAACGAAGCAATAAAATCTAATTGTTTGTAAGATAACTTCATCGAGTTAAGGTATTTGCCTTATACGACCGACCCTATGCACTTGCAATTTTATTGTTTACATTCTAGTTGGATATATTTATTTGCTAGTAAAATTTTTCAGCATTGCATGTGATGAATAACTTATCAATTGTAAAATGTTTATTTCCAATAATAATTTAAACTAATGATCAATAACTTAGTTAAAAAAAACATTAATGGTTAAAACAGAAAGAGGCGTTGCAGTTTTTTTTAAATAAAAATCCTCCTCTATAATTTGTCCATAGTTATTATACTTGTATATCGTTGAATAAAATTACGTCTTAAAATAATATATGAATATATAAATTTAAGATTTTTTTTAACTAAGCAAAATAAAAAGAAATTTTAAAAGGTCGTATGTCTAAAAAATTTTTTTTTTTTCTTTCTGAAATCACTAAATATTGAATAGTACCAACAGGGATTCCTGAAATTAAAATTGTATATAATGACACGTTTACAATAAAGTGTTTTCTAAAAATCAATTCCCACGTACCCTCCGTTCACCTTGAAAGGTAGTAGTCCTACCTTGACATGTTACATTATGGCACTGCACCATAGTGGAACCACGCCAGATAAGCTTTCTACCTTTCAGGGTAGACGAAGGGTATTACAATATCCCACTCTCACTGCCGATAAACTAAACTCAACTAAGATTTTCTAGCGGGTGATTTTTCATCTGCCCTTCATAATATAGTATGAGGTGAGTAGAGCAAGAGTATTGTTTAGTTTTAAGCCTACTCTGCATTATGAATTAAATAACAAAACTTTCATAAATAATAATTGTTAAGCACGGCTGGAGCCGCATCAAAATATCACATTATTTAAATTGAAAAATTACTCCCAGACACGGTAATCGAACCTGGGACTTTTGACTTAGTATGCCAATGCTATTACCACTGAGCTATCAAGGATCATCCCGTGCTCAGGGTTCATTCTTCACTCATATATTAAGGCAAAGTCTGTAATAGACGGGTTTAAATCGTCAGATAAAGCTAAAATATGATTGAGGAATTACTCTGGGCACGGAATGACGCCTGGATAGCTCACTGGCAAGAGCATTGGCGTACTAAGTCAAACCCGCCTCGGCGATGTAGTTGGCTAACGCGCTAGTCATGTTGAGCTCGACTGCTGAGGATGGGGAGATCGAGGTTCGAATCTCGTTCGGGTGAACTAATGGTTTTCCACTCTCCCTCCACGCAAATGCGGGTTTACTTCCTCTAATTCAACCTTCCCAATTCCTAATCCATTAGCGTAATTAGCACTTAAAGCGTATAAACCGAACGGGTAGTAAGACGCGGTGCTAATTATTATTATTAAGAGCATTGGCGTACTAAGTCAAAAGTCCTGGGTTATATTCCCGTGTCCAGGTGTCATTTTTCAATTCAAAGACTATTCTACATCGTTCGTAACTTAATCTCCTTACAATCCTTAACGCGTCTAAAGTCCTTAGTATATTTAAATCTTTTACGTAATACTTTAACCAGGCATGGTTTTAGAAATGAAACCATTTCAGCGAATTCAGTTAACATATTTTCATCATGTTATATTTTATTTTTTGTTAAAATATTGATGCGCTATATTTAGCGACTTTTCCTAGTAATTAATATTAAAGTTAGACTTTTATTTGGTTCATTATTTTTATATTGATAATTTTGCCTCGTACACATATTTTCATTTATTTATTTACCTGTGAAGGTTTCTTTGTAGTCATCCGTAGCGACAGTCTTTATAGAGATTTTAGGTTGCTCTCACTGGTAAGGAGTTCTACTTACTAGAGAGTAGTAGGACTCTGTGTGCACAATAACCTAACCAGTCAGCCGCGCATACAGATAATAAATTGGAGCACTCCCACACAAGTATATCCAACTTCAGGTACAGATATTTTCCTCTTCAGACACGACTAGCTGCGTAATTAATCCGCATTCCGGCACAGCCAGGGTCCCGTATGAAAATTAGCCACGAGGGAAAGGAAGTTGGTCACATTTTTGCTCCAACCACGCCCGATTTCAGTCCAAATAATGTTTATTATCGTCGTTAATTATCGAAAACAGTACAGCTAAACACCAGAGACATATTAAACTAAACAAGAGTCTTTGTACACATTATGATTGTATAAAGAGTGATTGTAAATTAAACAAGGCCGTAGTTACGGGGGAACTGAGGGTTCAAATCCCCCTGAAATTTTATGAATAAAATATATAAGCTATGGCGTTATTTATTGTTCAAATAATATCAAAATTAAGATAAAAGTACAAATTAGGGGACTATTTTGCCACAAAAAAAACACTTCAGATAGCTTCTAGAGGTATTTAATATTTATAATTTTTTCTAGCCTCCGGCAGTTAAAGAGTTATTTTGCTATAAAAACACTTCACATAACTTCTATAATTGTTTATCATTTAAAGTTTTTTCTCGCTTCCAGAAATTGAGGAATGTGCCCGCCAACCCCCCCCCCTCCTCCCCCACCCCCTAAATTAATGAATAGCTACGGCCTTGAAATTAAAGTTAAATTAATGAGATTTACATGGTTAAGTTATACCTAAATATTTTGGATATAGTTTAAGGTTGCTTATTTTATATTATATTTTTCTGTAATAAACTATCACACAAATTTACAAGTCATAGTTGTAAAAAGCGTTGTTCACAACCTTCATAATATTTTTCATTATTATACGACTAAATTTATTGGTAGTTTTGTGAACAGTATACCTCGCGTCCTTTACTAAAACAATAAGGATAAGTAAATCGTATTTAAAGTGTTCTGGCACTTTTTTGTAGCAAAACTTATTTTTGGTCAAAATAAATAAATAAATTATTGCTTCAGCAGAAACATTTAGATTAATTTTATCCACATGGTGACCCAACATTTGTTGAATATATGTCAAGGGTACCCTGGAATTGAATGACAACTTTATTTCATCATTTAAAAAGTTTCTCATCTACTGCCGCTATACTCATGACCGATATTCAATAACTGTTGATATCACCATGGGAAGAAAATTAAATTATATGTTTTTACTGAAACAAAATTTTATTTATTTGGCCAAAAAACAAATTTGTTGTTATAAAAAATGCAAAAACACTGACCTTTTCTAGAGTCCCTACATCCCACCTTAAGAACTAATACATGTTCTTATTTATTATTATTATTAGCATCACGTCTTACTACCCGTTCGGGTTGTACGCACCTACGCTTATGTGTAATGGTAGGGTGATTGTGAGATGAAATAAAGGACCCACAGTTTAACCTGGAATCCGAACCATGGTGGAGGCCTGTCATTCCACACATTCACAAGTTGTGATTAATACACGTCTTGTCAGAGGTGAAGGAAGGGTTTGGCAATCAGATATACCACTGCTGGGACCAAGGATTGAACCCTGGACCTCCATAATAGAGGTCTGACACTTTACCCCTAAACCACCAGGTCACTCCATATTCTTATCGTTCGATACAGTCTTAAAATGTATCTTTAAATTTCAAGTAGAAATATATCCTGTAACTTCTCTTTGGGTTTGAATTTGCTATATTTTTTTTCTATCAAGTTGTATAGAAATAAATTAATAATATAATCATTAGTAGGCCTCCGTTATATTAATCTATAATAGCCATTGCTCACGTGGTTTAAAACGTCAATCTCGCAATATACGTCAAAATTTACAAAAAAATATGTCCTCAGTCTCGATCGATTGCTTATAATTATTATGAATTCCCTTGAGATGAGTTACTAAATGGATAACCAAATTGAAGAGACTTGTACCTACATCATTTGACCTTGTCTTAAAGAAATGTCCTGCAATATTTAACTAAAATTGGTCTATGCATTTGTTAGTCATCTTGGAACAAACATATGGACAGACATACCAAATGCAAAATGGCCAAGTTAAAAGAGGACCTCGCTACACTCGTTCAATAATATTTATTGATATTTTAAGACTAAAAAGCCTAAACTTTCAATAAACGGGGAATTTTTTTTATGTTATAATGAAAATACTATGGGAGGTATTTGAACAATTTTGGTTTAGAACCATGAATTGGTAGTTTCAGAAAACACAGAAGTTTATCAACAAAAAATACTCAAAATATTTCAAACAAATAAGGCGTCCGCAAGGAAGTTCTAAAATAACCTTTCATTGCCAAAATAACGGTTGTAAAGTTCAAACCTTCTATCGTTGTTATACTGAACACGTGACGACGCAGAGGTTCGACTTCGTGACCCACGGCAATCGGTGAGACGCACGTCAACAACTTCACACGATCACCAATTGATCTGACTCGGACATGATCGGACACTGTCGACATTGATCGTGATCTACGGCTCCACACTCTTTAGTGATTTCTTTCAAAACCGTCGTGTGTTTTGTTTAATGTGAAACAACGAAACAAGGTGTGATGGATGGATTGTCCTTCGAGAAAACGTGAATCTCATTCTTTTTTTTAATGTTTCGTGAATTGATCTAAGTCGAGGCATATATCTGCCTACACTTTTTCCTACTTTATTAGTCTCGCTATCCTTCCGGGCTAGGAATGAAGAAGGAAGAACTTATAGGAAATATATTATCTGCATTTACATGGAGGCTAAGTAGAAAGACATTTAGGAAAATCCAACCTAAAACCAGGTGATATTTACGTCTTTAAATAAATAACTTATAGATATAGTCTAATTTTGATAGAAAGTATATTTTAGAAAACGCGAGCACTTTTTTTTTCTGACATAATTCATAATATTTTTGCTATACTATACTATTTATTAGACTGGTGTTATTTTGGTATTGATAATATCTATCAAAATTGACAGCTGTAGATAACATGACTTGGCGTAGTAATACGTGAAAGTGGGTCTAGTAGATTTTCTTACTGTCAGATATGGCTCTTCATGGGAAAATTTGACTAGATGTTGCCTTTGCAACATCTTAAAATTTGAGAAAATCCCGTGTTCTCAAATAGGACGTAACATTTGGTTCAGTGCAAGTCGAAAGATAAGCCTATTCAAAATTATACGTTTGTAATTCTTGTAATATTAATTTAAATAAGATTGTGAGAGGAGAGAAAAAATTACGAGTACTTTGTCTGTTGGCGATTGACTACCTAATACAGTGGAATATTCTATAGAAACATTGAGGGGAAAAGATGATTTTAGTTAGATGCGTCTGGAGAAGGGATTATAAAGTTATTCATAAAAAAAAGTAAAGGGTTTGAACTTTATCCTCCTGGATTAAAGTAAACCAAGCTAGCACCCTTTGACTGGTCAGTGATGTCCCGACACATTAAAAATATCTCCTTTTAAGGACATTAAAAACTTAATTTATGTTCGTATTGTTTCATTACCTTGTTTCCATCCAAATAGCCTGTCCTTCTTTGTTGATTCCGGGTTCCCAAACAAATCTAACTAAGCTGGTTAACAAACACAGTCGATGTAGGTTAACTATATTTATGGTCTATTTTGTGTTATTGCTCGTCCATCAGAATATTGTTCGCAGCGTGAGAGGATTATGTGGTTTGGAGTGAGCGGTGTATTGTTGGAATTAGAGCATTCGTGAGATGCAAGGCTGGCTGCCGGCTCTCGTCTGGCACAACACTGACTTCGCCCACTAGGAGACAGATGGCAGGTCAGTCAGGCCGCGCGTGCGCAATGCATTTCAACTTTCAAAAGTAGAATCGCGGCGGAGAGGTGAGATTATTACAACATTAGTTTTTGCTGTCAATATTGACAAAATTCTATTATGATTTTATCGGCATTGTTATTATCTGTCTAAAGTGATGGGATAAAAATATATAATTTGAAGTATGAACTATTTGAAATTGTGGTTGTAAGGCAAGTAAAAACTTAATATAGCTTATAGTGTGATTGTTATACGATTTTAGATGTAGTGTACTTGACAAACTATAGTAAACAAAGTGTGCTTACCCAACAATGGCAAATATAGTGTGCTTACTATAGTGCTTACCATAGTGTAAGATGGTGAATGTATTGTGTTTTCCAAATGATGGAGGTCATTACCAGAGAGAAATAAAACCACTTTCATAATAATATTTTAGTACGTCAAATCGTATTTTATAGAATGTCACGTTTTTTTTTTACATCTTGTCAATATTCGTATATTATACGAAATAATGCTAATGAATATTATGCTCATTTTGCGCACCCTATCTTACTAATCGTCTGGGCAATCCACATATTTAATTCACTACACTAATGAGATAAAGCTGAGGAATGTATACTTTTACATAAATGTAGCCAAATTTGCCTAAATGGAAAGAGAGAAACCATTTTTTTTAAACACCTCTCTTTAAACCCGGTTGACCCTGAAGCCTTCATCGCCGGAAAACCAGATTATACGAGACTGACGGTTTTGTCCACATGTTCACCGGTGTATGTTTGAAATATTATGTTCTTGAGGCCTGTCGTAAAACGATTTCATTATAAAATACATTGATTTGTTAAGAAATGTCAGAGTGGTCTTCCAGTTTGACCGATCTGGTTTGTCCCGTTATCTTGGCTGCACGACACGACGGGCAGCGGACAAAGGCATTGCTCAGCTAGTATGCGCGCATGCCCGTGCGGTCCACTCTCAAGGTTGAACACATTGCAGCCTGAAGCAAGATCGGTAGAACAGGGGTTCTTAACCGGGGATATGGGAAGCAATTAATGGGAGTATGGGAATAGATATCTGAACGGCAATGATGCCCCTAGTTGTAGCTATATTTTGTATTCGTAAGTTAGCGTTTTTCTATAAATAAATATGATAAAATCTTTATGATTTTATTTCATATGTTCTGTGTACCTTGCTATGCATTTGGTAAATAAAAACAAGCTATTGACACATTTTGAAGTAATACTGGTACCTAATAAGATTGGTGATAGTGGTGATGATTACGATAGTCTGGCGAAAGGTGTATGGGGACATGTAGGGTAACCCGTTGGGAGTCTGTAACCGTAAAAATGTTAAAAGAGCCCATGCGGTCGAAGGACTTTTAACAAAGTTGCTTACGTACTAGATTCGAATCTATTTTATAAAAGCTGGTTGCATCTTAGCTCGACACACTAAACACTATCACACTTCAAACGCCAATGTTATAAATATAAAGGGAGGGGG
>CABFVX010001089.1:161970-175327 GCA_902151425.1 Timema shepardi
TATTCCGCTGACGAGAATAAACACTCTTTCCATTATTTGCTCCTGGAGAGGATTAACTTGCATTTCAAAATTATATTCTTGTTTCTTATTCTAGATCAGTGTTTCTCTTAAGTATGGTCCTCGGAAGATGATTATCACAGAAATTTAAAATACAATAGGCCTATATTAAATATTAAATATCCATACTATAGTGTGTTTCTTTCCTCGGTAGACACAAGTTACATAAAAAGGGAAATCTGTATCAACGTTAAAACAACTAATTATTAATTAAATATAATTATATGAATTTTTTTTAACTCTTAGTTTAATAAATTAATTTTTGTCTTATAATTATAGTCCTAAAATGGAATTACCCAAAAATAATGTTTTTCCTGCATCAATTTTAACCCCTCCTCCTGTTCCCAGCACACCTCCTCCAGCTCCCTGCACCCTCACACCTCCGGTGGTCCTATATTGCTCATAGATTCCATTTTGATGGTCCTCCGTCACCAAAACTTTGATAAATATCTTTCTTAATAAATACATGTTTCCATGGAGTTTTTTAATCTACATCCTAGCTATAAGATTCCTACAAGTCATTTTAATGAATAACTTAAATAAAATAATCTAAGATGTAGACATTTAAAAAAATAGGTTTACAAAAAAACTACTTTAAATAAAATAAAATAACTGTGTAACAATTTAAGACTATTTTTTTTAATTATCTAAGAATTCATGGTTTCTGTTTTAATGTTATATCTTTAAAACCCACCGAATGAAACGTAAATATATTAATATGGGAAATCCTATCTTGACTCACCTCTCGTAAGGTAGCGTTTTTATTTTTCAATTTGGATAAGAATTGATATTTATAGAGATCCGCATGTGTATATATGTATATATTTTAGCTGATGGCCTCAGGGTTTGGCGGCTAGACATTCCTGCCATTCTACTGGCAGTGGTGGATATGTAACCATCTTCTGAGTTTGGGGCACCATGTAGGTGCGGCTATTTCGCCCCGATGAGATGATGTGATGATAATTATCATGTGATGACCGTAGAAGTCTTAGAGCCTATTTAACCAGACCATGGCGATAATAGGAACATCCCCTTAGGAAAATATACCCACGACACTGCTGGGAATCGAACCCACGACTTTTATATTAATAGCGAGAAACTCTGATCACTAGACCAAGAGGCCAGCCTATGTATTGGTTACTCTTATCGAACTTAGTTTGCCGATAATAGATGTCAGGGTTCGAATCTTAGATAGGTGTGCTGAGGTGTTTTATACTAAAAATGAGTAAATTTCCTCTAAAGTTTATTTTTCTCATTCTTACTCTATGGCCGTATTTTTATTAATAATCTGCTCCTCCTCAGAGTACGCAGATCGTACTTAAAGTTACCGCGCATGCCCGGTCTAAGCCTCAAAGAAAATGGCCGCATAGTTCATAAATTTAATTTTCTCACGTGGAGAAGTAGTATTATGGAATGTTATGGTGAAAGTCTTCGTGATAATGCTTTTTGCCTTGTGTAAGCACCCAGTTATTGATGATCCAATCATTAATTACTCGTAATTGATGCTGATAGTAATTTGTTTTCCTTGGGATCAAAATGTAGTTATATTATGGATGAAAGATGTTCCAGTTATGTGTCCTGACAGTTCCGTGATCACGATTTTATGCTTTTCATTGTATGTCTTGATGTCCTGTTGCGACGTCACTGGGTCAACGTTACAGAGGTGATGTAATCCACAAAGAATTGCAAGAATCCCCTTTTGTAACCGAAGTGAAAAGAAAAACGTAGCCACCAAGAATAGCCACGAGGTTAGCATTCCTGAAACTGATCTTTAAGGTCCCAATCGTTTACAATAGGGGTGGTCTTTTTTCCATTGTGTGGCTTACTTCTTTCAAAAAACGAGTATCCCCTCACCTGCCTTCGGTTCTCTACCTTAGCTATCTAAAAAAAACTCCATGGTGACAGGTCACAATCGATCCATACCGACCAAACGGCCGCCTTCTGTTGTGCGAATATAGTGCCAACTCCTGTGGATTGAGAGTGTCATGTAATCAGCACAATGAACCCGTCGGCCGTTAATTGCAGTTTTATAGACAGGAGTTTTTACTTTTTTTTAATTCAAGAAACTCCTCATTTGTCTTCACTAGGCTGAGTTGACCTCTTTCCAAACCCACTTCTTCATAGAAAATCAGCAAACACTGGTGATCGAACCCGGGACCTCTGGCATTATAGTCAGGCACTCTGACCTCTAGACCACAGAGGTGATATAGTGGTTTAAGCGTCATATAATCTAGTTTCGGGAGTCAAGCAAACTACAAATATATGAATAACTTAGCAGTTCAGGCAGGATATAGGATTACCCTAGCAATGTATAGTGAGTGATTAGTACAGAGTATGGAGACCATTTTATATAGCCTCCTCCAGTCTCTATTATTCTCATCCCTTTTTGGATCAAATGTTTTACTAAGTACCTTTATTTTGAACACCCTAAATTTATTTTCTTCATATAAGGTATGTGACCATGTTTGACAATCATAAAGAACAACCGCATTGTTTAGTATATTCTGAGTTTTACATTCCTTGACACCAGGTGAGATGTCAATAATTACTGACTGCTTAGTAGCATGCATTCCCCGATTGGTGTGGGTAAGTTATTATTATTATTAGCACCGCGTCTTACTACCCGTTCGGTTTATACGCACTTACGCTAATGTGTAATGGTAGGGTGATTGTGAGATGAAATGGAGGACCTACAGTTTAACGTGGAATCCGAACCACGGTGGAGGCCTGGCATTCCCCACATTCACAAGATGTCTTGTCAGAGGTGAAGGAAGGGTTTGGTAATCAGATAAATCTGTGCCGGGACCAAGGATTGAACGAACCCCAGACCCCCAGCACAGAAGTCTGACACCTTACTCCTAGACCACCAGGTCACCTGTGTGGGTGACTTGATAGAAAATGTTTTAGGCAAATAAAAACTAATGCGTCGGCATTTTCTTGGAGGGATTGCATGGATGGGGGGGGGGAAGGGGGGGGTTATGTTAGAAAAATAACCAACCATTGTGTAGCGGTGGGGGATCTTTTAGCATCGTGCACATCTGAGTCTCAGAAAAAAGAAAGTATCTTGTGTGGCACATGTATACTAAAAGTATTGCCATAATGGATACAAGAGCCTGTTTTAAAACAAAAAAATTAAACGTGCTGAGGCATTAAACCAGCTGCACCCTTCCTCTCGGTGAGGTAAGTCTAAAGAGTGTCGTAACTATTTTGGTAAAAAAAGGTTCCTCTTTGTGAGAATAACGAAGGAAACCTTGCCGGGGTGAAGACAAAGGAGTGCTCTGGATCATGGATTGCACGATCACTGGCGGTTAGCGAGGATCACTCGCTTGTCAGTCGCGGGATTTATGACGCGCTGTGAGAGGCGCGCATAAGGCCGCCTCAAGGGAGCGCGTGATGTGGGCGACTGAGTGGGCGACCGCCCGGGGTACCGGGCTCAAGAGGAGGATGCCGTGCCACTAACACAGCCAGAAACTGATTCAACCAGTAGCGGTGGGATCGGGTTTGAATCTCTGTTTGGCAGGCTGGATTGATTTATTTTTTCATGAATGATTTACCAAACTCTCTTGGTTATATTTTATCTCGAATTTTGCCGCACTCATCAAACAAAGCTAATTGTTAAAAGTGAATATTTGCAAGAATTCAATTCCTCAATCCTCCTTCAATTATTCAATCCTCTTTCAGCACCTCAATCACCCTCTTAGATGGCTGCATGGTCTAGGCGTCACTCTTACAATAGACTAGACTGCCGATGACGGGGAGATCGTGGTTTCAATCCCAGCCGAGTGCACTGATTTTTTGTTTTGTTTTACTAAATGGTTTTCCACTCTTTCGCCCCTTGTTTAAACTGTACCTGTGGGGTTTTCTTATCACTCAGTAAACATTTATTAGCCAGCTATCAACCAAAATACATCCTCATTTGAGGCATATTGAGCTGAATCCATTGGTGATTGGTCAAATGAGGACTCAGTTGGGAAGAACATGTCACAGGTTAAGTTTTAAGAACGTGTTTCTACCTGTGACGTCGCGGCAAATCAAGATGAGATTTTTCGTGTTAATGTATTTACGTTTCATTCGGAATGATTTAAAGATACAACATTAAAACAAAAGCCCTAAATTCTTAAATAATTCTAAAAATAGTCCTACATTGTCACAAACTATTCTTTTAAGTATTTTTTTTATAAATGTGCTATTTATATTCTCTACAACTTAGGCTATTTGGTTTATTCATGAAAATGTCCAGCAGGAGTCTTCTTGCCAGGATGTAGATTATAACTGTCCGTGGAAGCATTTGTCTAGCTAGAATGGGAAGCAAGAAAAATATAATTTTGAAATAACTTACAATGTTGTCCATACTCAAATAGTATAGAGAGTGTTTATACTCGTCAGTGAAATAGGGGAAGTGTTTTCAGCAGGTAAACTAGAGGATTCATAGGGTGAATTGATTATTTTCTTTCCTCTCTTTCTATTTTGTACATTAGCGTCTAGTGTGTTAGTGCTTAGAGTGCTTAGAGTACTTAGCTGGGTAAAGCTATGCTGCAGCCCACTTCGCGAAATAGATCCAAATTTACCAGGTAGGCAACGTCGTTACCAAGATCCTCTTAACCTGACAACACTTCAGGACATACCTCTGGTATTTATTTAATATTTCAGCGTTCGTTGATGAACAAGGATGGCCAAGATTTTTTTTTGTATGCACTTGCTGTTGGAGACTTGTATCAGATTTATTTACACGTTCATCTTAAGTTGATATATCTCTACCACCCTTCCTTTTTTTTCTCCCCTTTCTCATAAGTTATGTTTTACAATTTACAACTACTATAGAACATAATTCTCAACAAACTATGTTTTATGTTAGATAGTAACAAAACTGACGCTTTGTTCACGATATGGTAGACAGTAGGCTATAAAATAAAACTTAGAGACAAAACTTTCCTGGAATGCTTCCCAAGGAATAACTGTTTTTATGTCTCTTAAAAAATATAATAATTTTTTGTGAAATATGGCTTTCTATAATTTAAGAGTGGTAAGAATGGCTGCACGGTTAATGTAGCGGACTTTGGAGGTCGAGTTTTGATAGCCTGATGGGTTTATTTAGGATTATTTTTCGAATTATGATCCATCGCCCAAATTTCCATGTGATTTCCCTTTCATTTATTTTGTATTTTCACAAATGATGGTGTTTCTCAACGTTAATAAGTGTAATGTATGCTGTTTAAGTGTAAAGGGACATGAGCTAATTTCAGTACTTGTACAGTTTTCTTTATAACATAAAATATTTTTGAACAAAACAATACAAAAAATTGTTTTAGTAGATACGTTTAGCTAATTTTCTACCCATGTTACATCAACAGTTATTTAATATTTATTTGTCATGGGCATAGTAGGGTTTAAACAAAACTTTTTAAATGAAACGAAAAAGTTTCTGGTCAAATGCAGCAATGTTCATGACAGATATTAAAGAATTGTTAAGATTGCTATATGTATAAAATTAAACTAAACGTATCTACTGAAGAAATATTCTATTTACATTGCCCATAAAGGCACTTCGTTATTGTTGCTATTATCATTATTATTAGGTGTTTTGTCTTACTACAGGTCCATTCCTTTTGTCGGTGAGCTTAGACAATCTGCCCCCTTTTTGAGAATCCAGAATTTTCTTTTTTCCTTCAAGTCATCCTTCTTCTTCTTAAGCTATTCTTTCCCTCGTTATAAAAACTATTAAAAATATTACGTGGAGGGAACTTGAAAATACAAACACATATTTGTTGTGGTCAACGGTCAGAGATGCCATGGAGAAGGCCAAGGGTGTTATCTTGGTAGGGATGAACATGTGATTTATAAATTTATATTTTCCAGCTTATTTTTGTTTTAGTGTTGGTTAACTTTTTTTTTTCAAATATATTATTTACATTATTCACACATGTTCTCGTTGGGAAAAAATGAGATTGAAAAGTACAATCCGATTTAGATCTAAAGAACATTTTACTTTATTACTACTATTATTTAATAAGTATTAGTACTATCTATAAAATGTGATAGTTGCAAATTACATTATTTCATGTAGACCTATAAAATTATTAAAATTGTTTAGTATTTATTTATTATTTAGCACCGCGTCTTACTACCCGTTTGGGTTATACGCTTAAGTACTAATTACACTAATGGATTAGGAATTGGGAGGGTTTAATTTAGAGGAAGTGAACCTGCATTTGCGTGGAAGGAGAGTGGAAAACCATTTAGGAAAAACCACCCCCGATTCACCCGACCGAGATTTGAATCTCGTTCACCCCGTCCTCGGCAGTCGAGCTCAAAACGACTAGCGCGTTAGCTGACTACGCTACCGAGGCGGGTAATTGTTTAGTAACTTTTATAACTGTACACTAAAGGTTCCTGACTATCTTAATCGGATTGCATGTAGGCCTATTGATACGTAGAACGGGACATCAAACACGAGGTACAAAGCCAATCCCTCCCTGGGAAACCCAGGGCCGGGCACGCTAGCCACGTAACTTGTTTGTCACATCATGGGTGACTAATTTCATCAAACCAACCCGCTTGGAGACTGCCCACCAAACAACAAAATGTCGAAGGAAAGTCGATCACATAAGAAAGAAGGTCATGACATTTTAAAACTCCTTGTGTACCAAATCTAGTGTTAAATCCCCCTAGCTTATTTTTAATTAAGAGTTTAATATACCGCATTAATATTTATAACCGTCTCAAGGATGTTTTGCCGTTTATTAATAAATACGTCCAATTTTAATAGGAGGAGCTATAGAAGTTACTAGATCTACTTTCGCGTTTTCATACTTCAAGTCATGGTATCTGCTAGGGTCACAGATTTTGCCTTTAAAATATGTGTAAAGAATGACCCTGATTACAAAAAAATATCTGGTATAGTACAGTGGTAGAACATTGCTAAGTCAAGAGTTCTGGGCTCAATTTCCACGTCCAAGTGTGATTTTTAAAATTCACTGTCCCTGTTGATAGATATTAAAGCATCAATACCTATAGGCTATAAAATATGAAGAGTATCGTCCAGGTAAAAAAAAAAAAAAATGGTACGGAACACCGCACGGACTTTCTCGCTCTATTGTTTGAAAATGGAGATATTTACTCAAAACTCGTAATATATGTGAAACGAAATAATATACATTAGTAAACCCAAGCATACATTGCACTATACTTATGTAATACTTTTTTTTTACTCCCGGTTTTAAATTTTATAATTTAATTTTTAAAGAAGTAATGTCCTCATTTATATGTTTGGACCTATAGAAAATATCAATGTTGGCTCCACAAAGGTCAACACTTCATATTAAAATTTCAACTTCTGGTTAAAATTTTCGAAATTTTATCAGGTGTTGCAAATCTTCATGCCATCGCATTGTTATTAAATTCCTCATTTATAAATGTTTACCAATAAAAAATGTAAATATTGACTATTGAGTCTAAAATGGATATAGATCATTGTTGTACAAACATTTCTCCTAAAGGGTTTAAGGAAAAACAACATAACTTTTAGAGACTTACTTATATTTAATTACTCTATGGTATTGCAGAATTATTGAGTTAAAACTCTTTACAACTAAAGCTCACAAAATTGTATTCATATATTTTCCAATATCTCAGAAACGTTTGGTTTTATAAAAATATATTTCATATAAAATTTTTTAATCTTTAATAGTACTACAATTTTGCAATGATAAGTTATTTAGTATCTCAAATAGTTGCAGATATACGGAAGTTTCTGCTTCTGTAAAGTACCCTAAAAGTAATTTTCATGGTAAAATGAAAATAGCCAGTTTATTTATAACCTTAATCAACACCTAGATGCGAATTTTAATCAAAATCGTTTTTGATTTCGAGAAAATCGATTTTTTTCTCTTTTCGCCATTTTTTAAATTACTCTTGATTTTAGGTTTAAGCAGACACACAGGCAAACTTCATTGCAAAACAACTTTTTAGGGTTTGGGGGGTCTTGACACGTCGACATCCATCAACATTTCAGGTTATATTTTCTTTTGCGGTCGCAATACTTTTACCTTTTGTGTTCGAAAAGTATATGTATAATTATAGATTGAAAGTTATAGGTTTTATAAAAATATGCTTCATATAAAATATTTGTATTATAAAGAGACCTACATACTTGTATCGATAAGTAATTTAATATCTCAAATAGTTTAGGAGATATTATGAAAAGAGATAATTTTCGCATCAGACCGGAGCCCTTAAATTAATTTTGCCGAAATATTAAGAGAAGCCATTTTGTTTGGAATATTTAGAAATGTTTAGAAATGAAATTTAATCAGAGTTGTTAGAGCCGATGTTGAGAAAATCGACTTTTTCTCTTTTTGCCTTTCAGTAAACTACCCATAATTTTAGGGTTAGATATCCAATTCCAATAACCCCTCGGGGAAACCCTATGAAAACCCTAGATACTTCTTTTTCACCCTATATCCTTCATGCATAGTAGCCTACATATATATTTATTAATTTTTGCCACAAAAAAACGTGTTTTTTCTTCTAAAAGACCCTTCTTGCGAAAATTAAACTATATATTGAATCTTTATTAGTTATACTTGGTGCGTATGTTTACTTTTTATCCTACTGCGCGTAAATAGCAATCTTATAACTATTTTAATGGGTAAAGTTTTTTTTTAATGAAAGTGTTGAGCATATGTGCAATTATTCGACTCGTGATGAATAAGGTTTGTTTTTTTAACGATCCGATAGCTCTTTTATTGACCTTTGACCTCCCCGTGTCTCGTTGACTTTCTTTTTCCTCTGACTAAATATTGAAGAAGATGCAGTATAGAGCACACGACCACCTTGAGATAATCTCAATTTCTTCCCTTCACCGGTTCAAAGAAATCTCTAAGGGAAATGGAAAAAGTAGAGCGAGATTATTTCTACTCAAAAGGAGGACTTTTTATAAAAACTAAACCTAGCTCGTGCCCGCCATAGTTTCTATTTTTTGAGCGGAAACGAGGCATAATGCTAATGAGTGGAAGGAAAAAAAAGCTTGCCCGTGGCTCAAGGCTACGAGTAACTGGACTATGCTCGTGTTCGACCGCGACCTTTAGAAAGGAATTTCATGAATAATTTTATGTTTTCACCTCATCTTTGTGCTCGAAAATAATAAGCGATATACGAACGGTACGGTTTCACAAGGGCATAGTAGGTTAATTTTTCTAATGGGTACACTAGAAAATAGTTTTTCTCTTTAGTGAATAAAAGTTCTCCTACGTATGTATAGAATCCCCTTCTAGAAGAGTCCGTTAAGTGTTAGGGGGTTAGAGCCCCCCGAGCTCCCATTCCCCCATTTTTAATTTTTTAGGGTTTTATTTAAACTTTATTTAATGCATACTATCTTGGCTGATAAAAGGTATGCTATGATTTTGTATATGTATCAGCACATCTATGTTTATATATATGAAAAGTTTATGAAAAGTTGGCATCCTTTGACGAGTAAGGCCTGATCCTACATCAGATTTCTATATATTTTGAGTTTTCCCTGTTTAATTTAAGAAAAACATATGTTTTCCCCCTTCACACCACGATGATAACTTTAAAACGACCTTTCTCCCAGATCTCTATCTATTTGTTCAACTATACACAAACCGGGATTTTCATCGTGATGTAAACAAAGAATGATCGTACACTAAGGATAAAAGCAGAAAAGCTGAAAATTGTCTAGAAAAATCTGTTTTAGTTGTAAGCTACTATTTTTTTACCAAAATCTTGGACCCTTAACCTTTAAAATTAGTGTTCATTTGTCAAAATCGGTTGAGCCACTTTTTTCTTAGTTTCAACTACCGTAAATGGGCTTAAATATAGCTGACCTCAGTTGTCTTGGGGTAAAGTGATCGCCTCAGGACCCGATGACCGTGGATATAAACCTAGCCAGTGTCAACAAATTTTTCTTGAGCGATAAAAATCAGTAGCACAACTTCCTTCTGAAGGGAAGTAAGTATGTCAGTCCCGTGTCGTTTGTGATATGTAAAAAAAAAAAAAGGCCGCATCCAGAACAGAACAACGAACATGAACATTTCCACGAACATGTTCGTTGTTCAGTTCGCTGTGGCCGAGGTGTCTAGACTTGAACAGAGCATGTTCGCAGAGTGTTCCCTTAGTTGGTTGTTTTTTAAATTATTTTTCCTAGTGAATATAACCAATATTAAATTAAACAACTGGAGAACAAAAACGCTCGTATGTATTTGTTTATTGTGATAGATCATTTAAAAAATGGAATTATTTTACTTAAGTAGAGATCGTTACAAATAAATTTAACAAATTACTTTAAGTATTAACTTTATTTATCTTAATTTCACAAACAACGTATCCTATTTGATTAAAAAAAAAGTTTCTGGAAATAAAAATTTGGTAACAATCGGTCTATTAAGTCGTATCAGTAAAATGAGGTATGCTAACTGGGATATTAACAACAGGTAAAAAAAAGTGCAGCATCATTAACAGAAAATCAGGTAAAAAAAAGAATGCCGCTAGCCCTCCCCCCTACCCGTCTCGATGACCGCAAGGTCTAAGGCGTCAATCTAGTGTTACACTAGACTGACGAGGATGGTAAGATCAGAGTTCTATCCCAGTCGGGTGCAGTGAAGAGGCTTTTCCTAAAGGGTTTCCTTACGCTCTCCACGCAAATTTGGGTGCACTTCCTCTACATTAGTCCTATCTCATCCTTAGCCCAATAGTGTAATTAGTACATAGGCATATAACCTGAACTGGTAGTAAAACGCGCTGCTAAAAAGAGATCCTCCCCTAGTTGTCCCTAAGTACCCTACCTAGGGCGTATTTTTCTCCCTAAGGTCAAGCAAATATTTAACCTACAAGACTTGTTATCTACATATATAAATAATACTTTATATATAATTTATATATATATATAATTTATATATATATATAATTTGTATATAATTTCTTAATTTTCCCTGTACCGATGTTCTCATTTTCTTTTTTTCCTTTCTAAGGGTGGCTAACATACTTTCTATTATTTTACTGCACTTGTTCCCATCCCTATCTATCACGGACTGCTGTCCGGCCATGTTCGGTGAAATGTTCGGGGAAATGTTCTCGGAGGCGTCCAGACTAGAACAAGCCCGAACACGAACATCCTTCTTTGATGAGACGGGCAAAAACCGACAACTTGTAGATCGGTGCAGAACAGAACAAGAACACATTCTGTTAACAATGTTCTGTTCGGAAAACCTTCCACACTTGTCGCGAACATGTTCGTGTTGGTTGTTCTGTTCAAGTCTGGAGGGGGCTAAATTTAGAACCTTGGAAGGAATGTGAAAAATGACTTTACCGGTAAAAATTGGTATGGCCTTTAGCGCTTGCTTATAGAAATTCTTATGTGCAAATATAATCAGTTGGTTCAGAAAGTACACGTTAATTGCCTCAAATAAATAATATATATATAAATTTATTTAGAGATATATAGATACATTTATATGTTTGATATAAATTCATTTATCGAAATAATCTACAACCATCGCTGTAACGATTTATAAGTAGTAATAATTTAAAAGACAGAATTAAGCAGTTTCGTGGAGTCGTAAAGAAGTAAAAAAGTTTTTTAATATCTTCTTTTATATTGAAGTTTGTAGAGCAGTCAATCAAGCCAATAGGAAATACCTATTGTTTCCACTGCTGCAGTCACAATATATTGACTGATCAAAACTAATCGTCCAACGTCGTTGAATTATAGAAACACATATTAAAATATAAAAACTAATGAAGTTATTAGCAGAAATTCTCTTTGAATTATAAACATTTAAAACGTGTATAAACTTGAAAGGTTATGAAGTTTTCTAAGCAAAAAAACATATTTACTTCTTAAGGAGAGATCTACCGACACTTTATTGTCATCATCAGTCTGATATGTAAGAAAAATTGCTTATTATATTTTTAGTTCTTCAATTAAATAGAAATATGCTTTACTCTTATAAAGTTACTGTAAAATCCTACCATTTTATAATATGTATGTTAGTACGTTGTTGTAACATGAAACAATATAAAATATGTTTAAAAATGTTGCATATATATTTGGAAAATAATTTTAATAGCACGTAATACTTATCAAAACGCTAATTTCAATACATTGTAAAATATATTTAAATACTAAAGTTGGGGAATATTTTTATCGTTGTTATGATAATGATAAGTTTGTAATATAAAATAACTTATACATCTAGTTTAAATATTTCGAATATACGTGGCCTGAGCCAATTTTTTATTCTAGCCATACATTTTACACTACTGGCTCGTAAGGCCTGTCGTAGCCTCATATCCCTTATAAACTAACTTGAGACTAGGACAGCCACAACATCCAGTCCCCGGCCATCAATTCATCAATGTGAAAGGGTAAACCCACATTTCACCAATGATACATTTTTTTACCATGTCGTGAACCGAACTCGGGGCCCCTTAACTCAGTAGACAGACATGTTACCGACCGAGCTAAGGTGTCGGACTGATAATGTAAATACAATAAAATTAAATATTTGTAAAATTTTCCAATGGGTTATTTAGGTTACCCTATTTATATATTGAACATGTACTTAATAAGAAGATGTAGACCCACTATATGATGTATAAGACCATACTATTTTATACTCAGTAGCGGATTTAAAATTTTTGCGCTTCTAAGCACAATTATAATATCACCACGCTCCCCCCCCATCCCCCTTAAAAATTTGTTTTTCTAGGGCCTTAGGAAGTTTTGGAGGAAATAGGTGTTGAGAGGAGGGGAGAGTGGGAAAGTTAATATTCGAGAAAAGACTTCAACGAAAGATAATCAGGCGTTTTTAACTATTGTCAAGGGCTCATTAAATATTCTGGTTCTGACTTTAACTTGAACTATTCCAATAATGTTAGTTAATAATTTTTTAAAAGTAACTATTAAAAACAAAATATTATACTAAAAAATAAAAATGTTATCCAAAATGTGCCACCCCCTAAGGCCTAAGGCCCGTGCCTAGTGGGCCTATAGTGTAAATCCGCTTCTAGTTATATCGAGAGTAATCAAACTTCCCTTACTTACTGCTCTAAGTAGAACTATCAATTACATATGTTTATGACAACCGTATTTACTAAATGCACTAAAATATGTATATATCTTTTTGACAGATACAGTTTTCACTTTCATTTCTTTAGTTGAAAGGTTTCAAACCTAATAAACACAACTATAGCTTTAGTTACACTAATAAAAAAAAACTAAAGTTTAAAATAATTAAAGTATGCAACCTAGTTCTACTCGCTTGGGCGTCGTCATGGGAAA
>CABFVX010001089.1:175377-193038 GCA_902151425.1 Timema shepardi
GGGGGGGGGATGAACATTTGGGTCGCGTCGTCAAGTGGTTCGTTTCCAACATAATTATTACTGGATGAACTTAATAACTAGACTCCTGACCATTAATTTAACGCTTAAACGAAGATATGGATACTATAACGAATGCATTACAACAACAAAAACTGTTAAAATTTAGTTATTTAGTTACCATTTATATTTTCTATATTCACCAATTTTCTAAAATTTGTATTTAAATTCAAGATCCAGAGCTCTTAGTTAAAATAAAGGTTCGGGTTCGTAAAAAAAAATTGTGGATTTGACCCTTAACTCTAATTAAAACTGATACACAACAAGAATAATAATAATATCTAGCACCGCGTCTTAATACCCGTTCGGGTTATACGCTTTAAGTGCTAATTACTCTAATGGATTAGGAATTGGGAAGGTTGAATTAGAGGAAGTGAACCCTCATTTTCGTGGAGGGAGAGTGGAAAACCATTTAGGAAAAACCACCCCCAATTCACCCGACCGAGATTAGAACCTCGATCTCCCCGTCCTCAGCAGTCGGGCTCAACACGACAAGCGCGTTAGCCAACTACGCCACCGAGGCGGGTCACAACAAGAAAGTAATGTTTTTTTTTATTAGTGAAGTAAAAGTCTATGTTGTTCCTTTGTTCTTAAGTGACGTCAGTAAATATCTCGCCCCCTTATCCTTCTTTATATGTATGGTTGTGTTTGGGAAAACCTGACCACATCTTCCCCTTGGATCTCCCTCCTCCCCCTTCAGGTAGTTGTACAAGTAGGACAAATGACTCACGCAGGACAAGGACTCAAACCAGACTCTGTAGGGGAAAATATACCGACTCAAAACAATCCGTGATGTGCATCTTCAATGACAGGGGTTTCCAACGACTCCCTGAAGGTACGTGGCATATGCATATTAGGGATATGGTACGTTAAAATATAATTGCGGGTTTTTTCTTCACTCCAAGTTTTTTATCACCCCATCTCAATTCTCGGGAACACATGTGATTGCGAAATCACTTTTTCAACGATGAAATAAAATTAAAATACAGATGTTTTTATTTTTTTTATTTAGCACCACGTATTACTACCCATTCTGGCTATACGCTTAAGTACTAATTACGCTAATTGATTAGGAATTGGGAAGGTTGAATTTAGAGTAAGTGAACCCGCATTTACATGGAGGGAGAGTGGAAAACCATTTAGGACACACACACCCAGTTCACCCGACCGAGATTCGTATCCTCGATCTCCCCGTCCTCGGCAGTCAAGCTCAACACGACTAGCGCGTTAGCTAGCTACGCCACCGAGGCGGGTAATATATATGTTTATTGATTCATACATCACTTTCACATTTACTGCGATTGACAACTACAAGCCTCGATATTTATATAGCCTCTTTAATAAATGAAAACGAACGACGGCAAAACCCACATTTAAGCGAAATAAACTTAGTAATTATAAATTTATAAACGACTGTATCTTGTATAATGTTTCAATAAGAACTTTTGTAAGCAACATGATTTTTCTTTACATCAATATTTTAGAAGTATTTGCTAAACTTAAGGGTTAGGACTCTCCATATATTTCAATATCTGAATTGTTTTTATAGTTTTGAATGCGGCCGTTTGATTAATCTCTTTTTAAATGTTTCCTTTGGATTACTTAAATTTGGACAGCCTTGCTTTAGATCATTCGATAATTTAAGCGGGCTTTGCCCCTAATTAACCTAATTCAAACCTAATGAAATTTGATTCAGTCATCAGGAATAATCCTGGAAATTATATAAAATATCAAGTATCAGTTTGTGATACACATGAATTAAAAACAACATTTAAACCTAACACTTCCTTCCTAAGTTAGGTTATTAATTTAAACAAAAACACTAGTAGGACCTACGGCTCAACTAAACCGTTTAATTGATATTTAAGAATCTTATCAACTTAATATAGGCATACAAATAACACTTGATAAATTATTATTTTAAAAACTTAAATATACGTTGTATGTTTGGTTGGTAGGATCTTTCAAATTTTACCACAGAAAAAAAAGGTTTATTAATCTCTCACAGTTTTTTTATGGAACATGCACACACACACACACACACACACACTCTTTCAAAAACCTACTTAGCATCATAAATATTTCTAACAATAAAAACCCGGCTCGGTGGCGTAGTTGGCTAACGCGCTTGTCGTATTAAGCTCGACTGCTGAGGACGGGGAGATCGAGGTTCGAATCTCGGTCGGGTGAACTGGGGGTGGTTTTTCCTAAATGGTTTTCCACTCTCCATCCACGCATATGCGGGTTCACTTCCTCTAATTCAACCTTCCCAATTCCTTATCCATTAGCGTAATTAGTACTTAAAGCGTATAACCCGAACGGGTAATAAGACGCGATGCTAAATATTTTATAATTACTAATAAAATGCATAGTAATGCATATTAAAATACAATAAAAATTCATAACCATTTTAAATAATATTTTTATTTGAATCATTAGATAGTTACCATCTTCCATTGAGGTGTTATCTTTTTTTTCCACCAGGATACTCAGAGGGCCACACTTTCAGTGAACGTGAGTCGCATTTGTCCCGCGAGTCGCCATTTGGCCACAATATCTTAGATAAAAGGCCTGCACTCTATTTACAGAGATAAAATGTCATACAAGAACAAAAAATAAGAGTACTTTTACAGAGTAAAATGAGTCATATCTATTATTTTGATTCATATTTTAATTCAAGTAACATAATTTTATGGTAACTTTGGTATCAAATTAACTCCCTTTGCCACAGTAAAACATGCAGCAATTATAACTATTGTCCTGCAGTTATTATTATTTAAATCCTTTTGTTATGTGTAACAAAAGAGTTGGGATAATGTGTCTTCTTTGTAAAAAAAATGTATATAATTGACTTGTGTATTTCTTGAACTAAACATTCTATTTTTATCCAGTCTCTGATGAACAAAAACGTAAACATTAAGCGCCACGAGCATAAGAGGCATAAATAAATCAACTAAACTTATATTGCGTTTATTAACAAATCTGTACCTACTCAATCTTATTATAGCAGGATTTTGGTAGAAAGAAACTTTTGGAAAATATGTTAAAAAAGTTTGTGCTCAACATTGATAGTATATTATTTTATTATTAATTTAATTTCATAGGTTGATATTATCTATTAAAGTGACAGCTACAGAGTAGCCTTACTTGATTTGATGAATTTCTCAGCTTTTTTCCCCCCATTTATTTGAGGTACTCGACGCACTTTTTTTAAACCTACTATTTATATCAGCACACGACTTATAAACTTACTTAAATCTAGAACAGACACAACATCCAGCCCCCGCCCGTTAATTCATGACTGTGAAAGGATAAACCCACATTTCACCCCATCATAAATTTTCGGCCATGTCGGGAATCGAACCCGGGACCCTTCCTTAGCTCAGTAGACAGTCACGCTACCTACTGAGCTAAGGTGTCGGATCGCAGCTAGTTTGCGAAGCGGGTTGCATCTTAACTTTACCTACGAAAGCACTTTCACACTTGGACACCAATGTACGAAATAAAAAGAGATGTAAGAAAATGAGCCGTTCAAATTGTAAGGCTTCTTGTTTACCTGCTGATAACATTCTTTTTCTTCATCTGACGAGTATACACACTCGTTATACTATTTGCACTTAGATATCATTAACTTACATTTCAAGATTATGTTTTCTTTGTTTTTAATTCTAAATATACATTTGCGTCTTCGCATTTTTTTCACTCTACATCCTGACAGGAAGATTCCTACAGGCCATATTCGTGAATAAACCAAAAAACTTAAGTCGTAGGCGATTTAAAATATCCTTCACCTCTGACAAGACATCTTGTGAATGTGGGGAATGCCAGGCCTCCACCGTGGTTCGGATCCCACGTTAAACTGTAGGTCCTCCATTTCATCTCACAATCACCCTAGCGTGACACATTAGCGTAAGTGCGTACAACCCGAACGGGTAGTAAGACGTGGTGCTAATAATAATAATAATAATAATAATAATAATAATGATGATGATGATGATGATTTAAAATACACTCTTGCAAAAAAACTACTACATAAAGATAAAAATAATAATTTTGTAAGACTGCAAGACTATTTTCAGAAATACATGTTTTAAAAATGTACTATTTTATTTTAATGTTATACCTTTAAAGCTCACCGAATAAAAACTTAAATACGTCATCGTGGGGAATCTTACTTGACTTGACTCCGCTAAGTACACGCTGTGTACACACAATACACGCGCAGGCAACATCCTTATGTTTCGGTAACAGGACTAGGAGTTTTAACCAAACTATAGCAGCTACTTCATCTTCACCCACCTTCTGACACGATCTAGAGGGCCCCACACAGACTAAGCGGGGCACAGCCGTTGAAATTGAACCATAAATTCCACCACAGGGTAATACATTTTAACCGAGAGGTAGAACAGAAAAACGATTGATGCGCTTGATTCGCGTTGCTGAGAAAGTGCTTCAAACAAATCGAATGAACTCCCAACTATTTACGATGGCTCTAACAAAGAGTTCTGCTGCAAATTGAAACGAGAAGGGAATAATGAAATAAGTTCACTTTATCGGTAATAATAATAATATTAATAATTATCATTAGCACCGCGTCTTATTACCCGTTCGAGTTATACGCACTTACGCTAATGTGTAGTGGTAGAGTAATTGTGAGATGAAAATTGGAGGACCTACAGTTTAACGTGGGATCCGAGCCACGGTGGAGGCCTGGCATTACCCACATTCACAAGTTGGGATTAATACACGTCTTGTCAGAGGTGAGGGAAGTGTTTGGTAATCAGATAAATCTGTGCTGGGACTGACCCCCAGCACAGAAGTCCGATACGTTACCCCTAGACAACCAGGTCACCTTTGGCGGTAATGAGATTTAAAAAATATTGTAAAGTTTTTATTTAATTGTAAGTGTGAAAATTACTCTACTGAATAATATTGTGGGCGTACCCTGGTACGTCTGCATTAGGACTCTGCAACCAAGACTTGAATATGTTTGCCCAATCTATCTACTCCAAAGCAATCCTCTTATCCAGGGACTTAAGAACCATGCAATGGACACAGGAGGTCCCACAGATGATTCCAAAACGCTGGTCGGATAATCGGGTTGTCCGTGATAGGCTTTCACCCAGGAGCTTGGGAACCATGCGATAGACCCAGGAGGATCCCATAGACGTCTCAAAGCCATGCTCGGATAAGCGATGTGTTGATTGCCAGCGATTTATTTATGAGATGCTTTCGCCCAAAGGATATAATAGCAAGTAGGATTTTGGTAGGGAAAAGGCCCTTTTAGTATGTCAATTCCTACAAAAATCGGTGTATAGCTGTTCAGGTACTAATGCCACTTTTGTATCGATGGATAAGTAATAAAACTCTTGATAGTAATGGTAATAATAATAATATTAATAATAATAGTAGTAATAATAATGATTCACGTGTACAATTTCCCTGTTCAGTGCTCGCCACGATAACGGACTGCAAAATAGCCCGTAGATAGTTTCGGTGGATGCGAATGCATTCACGGCGTAATTACGTAATTTGAGATAGTAAGAAACATGATAGTAATGACTTCATGTTTATATATATCTGCAATCTACTAGACAATCGTAAATACGTCAACAACCTCGTAGGATCCGAGCCATTAAATGTAGATATCTAGACAGACTCCGTGAGTTTTAACACTGTAAGCGTGAATAAACATGACCCGCTATTAAGGTGGGATTGTGGGTGACGCGAGTTAAGTGCAGTGGTTTCGCATTTTATTATAATAAGACACCCGCATCGGTGGTTGCATTGTCTAAGACGCCACTCTCGTAATAAACTAGACTGTCGATGATAGGAAGATCGTGGTTTGATACCGGTTGGGTGTACTAATGATCCACCCCCAACCCATTATTTCCCCACTCTCTCCACGCAAATGAGGGTGTATTTCATCTAAATGCAACCTTACTCATGCATAGCCCATTAGCGTGATTATTACATAAGCGTACAACCCGAATGCAAGGGGTTTAAATAGTATATATACAATAAAAACTTATTTTAGTCAAAATAAATAACATATTGCTCCAATAAAAACATAGGCCTATAGTTTGATTTCCTTCACATTGTGATATCAACAGTTGTTGAATATCTGTCATGAATATTAGATGTGAAACTTTTAAAATGAAGAGAAAAAAGTTGTCATTAAATTACAGGGCCACCTTGAACTCAGGAAATATTGTGGTCACCATGTGATGAAAATTAAACTCAATGTTTCTACTGGAGAATTATTTTAGTTCTTTTGAACAACAAACTTTTTTGATGTAATATTTGCAAAAATACTGCCCTTAGCTCGTGGTCACTACAATCCCACCTTAAACTGCTTTTATGACGTAGAGGCTCCGTTTTGGGTCACTCAAATTTGGACGGAAGGGGACATGAGCTAAGATCTGTAGTTATACACTTTTTATAACAAAATACCTTTTTGGCCTAAACTAATAAAATATTGTTTCTTGAATATTATGTTATAAGAACCGTGGTATTTAAACAGTAACGTTTTAAATAAAGAAAATTGGTTCTGTTCAAATTTCCCGATACGCTTGACAACTATTCAAGAACTTGTGAGATAAACCAAGTGCAGTTATAAAAAAAACTTTTTTTTAGAAATGTTCAGGCATTAGTTCGCGTTTCTTATTTCTTACTCCCCCGCTCCCCACCCCTCCCGCTTTCGCTACAACGATATGATCTGATCTTTGATGGTCCTTTCCTTAAAATATTTGACCAACGCCTTGATATAAATAGTGTAGGCAATTTAGCAAACTTCTCTCACTTGAGTGTTTGCTTGGTTGCTGCCAGTTTTTCCCCAAGGCGCATTTATAAAAATATATTTCTTAAATTATGTTTAATTTTTAAACACATGAATATAAAAACAATAAAGTCAGTAGCCTAACTAACGTATCCAAGTATATAGCATTTAACCTAAAAACCTAGCATTACCTTTATGAAACTATTTCTCTGGTTAACCGTTTCTGTGATCGAATGTTCCAGAGCGTCACTAACCTAGCATTACACTTTATGAAACTATTTCGCTTGTTAACCGTTTCGGAGATCTAATGTTCCAGAGCGCCACTAACCTAGCATTACCTTTATGAAACTATTTCGCTTGTTAACCGTTTCGGTGATTGAATGTTCCAGAGCGTCATTAACCTAGCATTACCTTTATGAAACTATTTCGCTTGTTAACCGTTTCGGTGATTGAATGTTCCAGAGCGTCACTAACCTAGCATTACCTTTATGAAACTATTTCGCTTGTTAACCGTTTCAGCGATCTAATGTTCCAGAGCGCCACTCACCTAGCATTACCTTTATGAAACTATTTCGCTTGCTAACCGTTTCGGCGATCTAATGTTCCAGAGCGTCACTAACCTAGCATTACCTTTATGAAACTATTTCGCTTGTTAAGCGTTTCGGTGATCGAATGTTCCAGAGCGTCACTCTTGCAATAGACTGCTGGACTTCCGATTACAGGGAGATTGGGGTTAGAATCCCTCTTGGGTATACTAAGGTTTTTTTTTTTTCATAAATGGTTTTCCACTCTGATCCCCCGTGAATGCGTGTACACTTCTTCTAAAAATTCAACCTTTCTTATACCTAACACAATAGGGTAATTGGTAGTACATAATCGTAGAGCCCGTCTAAGACGCGGTGCTTAAAATAAATGAACACTAATGTATCAACTTCATAAAACCATGGTATATATTCTTTTTATAAAGCCGCTAGGGCTGGTCAGCTTGACAATTCTGACCTTGGCTGATATGTGATTGAGTCATGAGGTTGGGGCACCATGTAGGTGCTTATTATATTACCCCTATGAGTTGATGTGATGAAAATGATTGTGTGATGTTAGTGTAGGCCTTAAACCTGACTTAAGCATAAATTAAACATACCATTGTGACCATAGGAACAATTTACCTTTCTGGGAATATACCTATACATGGCCGCGAATCGAACCTGGGGCCACTGGTTTATTAGCCAGTAGCACTGATTACTAGACCAAGAGTACGGCCAATGAAATAATATTAGATTATCAAAAATACCAGTGCCCTTTAGTTTTGGTTGCATTAGCTTTACCAACTTTACCAGCTTTAGCAAATTCTCACAAATGAATCGCCAGTAAGCAACACTTATTTATAAATCTAAAACCAAAATCCCTTTTTCTCTTCGAGGTATGATTAAATAATATATACATATTAAGTTTGTTCTCTTCGGTAGTCGAATTATCTAGCACAGGGCTCACCAACACCGCGCCTGCGGGCGCATGTGCGCACGTTGGCCCTTTTTGCATGGGCCCAATAAGATAGTCATATTGCAATTTAGTTTCCTTTGAAAATAAATATAGACAGAATGTATTGACACATTTTCCAACCACGTCAAGAATTTCAAGAAATTATTGTTTTAATAGTAAATGATGTGGTGGTCCCATAGAATTGTTGGGCGATGTATTCAATCAAATATTTGTACAATTTCGTGAAATTGAGCTAATTATTATTATTATTATTATTATTATTATTAGCACCGCGTCTTACTACCCTTTCAGTTTATACGCACTTACGCTAATGTATAATGGTAGTGTGATTGTGAGATGAAATGGAGGACCTACAGTTTAACGTGGAATCCGAACCACGGTGGAGGCCTGGCATTCCCCACATTCACAAGTTGTGATTAATATAGGTCTTGTCAGAGGTGGAGGAAGGGTAATTAGATAAATCTGTGCCGGGACCGAAGATTGAATCCCGGACCCCTAGCACAGAAGTCCGACACCTTACCCCTAGACCACCAGGTCACCAAATTGAGCTAATGACATATTTTTTTGAAAATTCATTTAACATCTCGGATATCAGTATCATTGCCATATATTAATAAAATGTACCAAACAAATGTTGAAAAATTGGAATCACAGATTATGGAACTAACTACATAACAACTTATCCATCGAGGCTTTCTATAAAGACCAAAATATTTGTAAGTTAGTAGACCACACAAAATTTCCTTTGCTGCATATCTTAGCGATTAATATTAAATCATATTTTGGATCATATTTTGGATAATCTTTTCTGTGCGAATCAGCATTCTTCAAAGTGAAAATTGTGAAAACGAAATATAATAGTCTGTTTAAGAACTGCAGTTTTACGTTGTTATGATCCGGACTTGGAGCATACGAGTATCCTCAGCGAAATGCAGTTACAAACATTACATGAAAAAATAAATATAGACATACTTTTTTTCTGAATGTTTCATTAAATAACATTTTCCTTGTAAGATAGTGTGACTTAATGTATTGCCAGAATAAATTATTTATATTAACCTACCTATACGTAAAAAAGTTCAGAAATTCAAAAAAGGAACCTTTCTCTAGCTTTCACTTACCTACCCTCCCGCCATAGATAAGCTATAGTTTTATTTACAGGCTTTATTAGAATAATAATTCATTGTCTATAATCTAGTTAGTAATTTCTATTACATCTAACCCTCCCTTAATATCAAGCAGCTCAACCCCACCTGAAACCTTCCGCGAGTCCCAGGTTGTAAACCACTGACGGTGGAGTGCTAGTGAGCGTGAGTTTAGGGCAGTATTTTTGCAGTTTTTATAGCACAAACATTTTTTGGCCAAAAATATTTGATTTATTTTGACCAAAAGATGTTTGTGCTATAAAAACTGCCAAATTAATGCACTAAGCTCGCTCTCAATAGCACTCCGCCTTAAGGAAAGTGGCTTATTACAGCTATAGAAAAAATACAAGATCTATTTTAACGTGTTCATACGTCAAGTCATTTTATCTGCAGCTGTCACTTTTATACTGTCAATACCTAAAATAACACCAATAATATAATGAAATATTATCAATGTTGAACACACAAAGAATGTTTGCATTTACTAAAAGGTCCTTCATTAAAAATTAGGCTGTATCAATAGTTTTGAAAATGGCTGTACATCACAACCATTGGACGTCTCTTGTATTTGGCACTGTTTATTAATCTTGTTCTACTCTATTATTTTACTAACTACTTTTTTTTTTTTGCCTGTTGCAAGTAAAATGACGGCCCGCCATTGGCCTTGGTAGTTCACTAGTTGATTGTAGACCAACGAAGGGGAAGAAGAGGAGGTAATATCTGCAAGCAAGTCTTTTGTATCAAGGAGTCGCGGCCAACACTCCTTGACATTGGTTGCCTCTATTCCGAGAATCACTTTATTTGGCCTTGAACGTACTGTCGGTTTCGTAAAAAAAAATACAAATCAAGAACCATCTAATTGAAAGGAACTGCCCAACCAATATGACTGATGTATGAAATTAATACTCTTATTAAAAAATGTAATAATTATTATTTATTTGTTAACTAGACACTCAAATCAAAACCGAATTCTATACAAAAACATCTACTTATTTATTTAAAGGCGCTAGTATACAGGGTGTTCCCGGGTAAAACGGCTAAACTTTGGGAAGTGGTTGTGGATCAAAAAACTTACTCAAAATGTATTTAGGAGATTTGCTATTTTTCTCTCTATTTTCACGCAAACAACAAAAAACAAAATAAAAATAAAATTGGTAGGTATTAAATAAAACATTTTATTTATTTAGTTTGTTCAAATTGACGGCCTCCATCCCGGAAACAAGCATTGCACCCATCAATGACAAAACGAATGGTTGACCGAAAATTGACCTTTGGTTTCTACGCACATTTGCGTTCTCCTTTGTAGTAATGATTGAAGTTCATTAACAGACACTACAAGCTCTTTTTCCTTGAGCTATCCATCTTCCAGGAAAATTAATACTAAGCTATTGCCGAGGACCACTGCAGAATAACGTGTTTTAATAAGTTTTTTTGCTGTTTGCACAAAAAGGAATCTAAAACGAGGAAATTTCCTAAATACATTTTGAGTTAGTTTTTTGGTCCATTACCACTTCCCAAAGTTGTTGCCGTTTAACCCGAGCATATCCTGTATCACGTTTCTGCCGATCCATCCCCACTTTGAGAAAGGAAGTGTTCGTACAGTCCAATTTTCACAAGAAGATATTTAATTATCTAACAGCTAGAAACCCACTTCGGTGGCCGCATGCTCTAATGTGATAATCTCGCAATAGACTAGACTGCCGATGACGGTAAGATCGAGGTTCGAACCTCATTCGGGTGTACTGAGCTGTGTCCAAATTGGGTTTCCGCTCTTCCTCCAAGCAAATGTGGGTGCACTTCCTCTAAATATAACCTTCATAATTCATTTAAAAAAATCGCGTAATAACCCGAAAGGGTAGTAAAACACGGTGCTAAAAAAATCCAGAAAAGTTAGCCTGCTAGATCTACTTTCACGTATGCACACGTTAAGTCGTGGGATTTGCAGCTGTCACTGGTGATGTGTATTATGATTTAATATAAAATAACACTAGTAATACAGTAAAATATTATCAATGTTGATGGCTAAAAAATATGTTTGTATTTTCTAAAAGCCACTACCTATGAAAATTGAGGCTGTATATCTGCGAATATTAAGGTTGGAAAACCATTAAGGAAAAGCTTCCTTCCATACACTCAGCCAAGATTAAAACCCCAACCTCCCCGTCACCTAAAAATCAGACTAGATTATCTTGCCACTTAGTCCGCGAGCCCACCTGTGTGGGTGCCATCTCGACTGCTACGTTTGTAAAAAATGACTGTACCAAAATGTCGTGGATTGTATCAACGGTTTATTTGATGGTCATGACTGGCCTGGCTTTTCAAAAGAAAGATGGACACAATCAGGTATTAGGATCTCCGGTGTTAAAAAGTACTTGTAATAAACATTGACAAGCTTGAAGAACCAAATTAATAAACGATGTTGAGGTCACGGAGGTAATAATAACTTGAAATACAGGAATCCAGGCATTGGTAAACCTCACGGTAGGATATTGGTGTTACGCAATATAAAGATAAAAAAAATAAATCAGTGGCGGCTCACAGGGTTTCTGCCAAGTCAAGACAGCTTTAATGGACTTAACGGGTAACTTTCTGACCCGCTTCGGTGGTTGCATGATCTAAGGCATCACTCTCGCAATAGACTGGACTGCCGATGGGGGTAGAGGGGAAACGCGGTTTGATCCCGGTTGGGTGTGCACTGAGGATGGTTTAGTTCTCAATGGTGTTCCACTCTTTATCCCCGCAAATGTGGGTACACTTAATCTAAAATTAACCTTCCTCTTCCCTAACACAATAAAGTAATTAGTAGATAAGTGTATAATCCGAATGGGTAGTAAGACCCAGTGCTAAAAAAAAAATTTATGTAATCACATTTAGTATAAAACTTACCCATGGCTTGATTAAGAGGGGAAGGGGTCCAGAGTATCGTACTCCATAATACTGTACCCCACTCTTGAAGGGACCTTTAAAAAACAACGCACATTTTTTATTAATAATGTTATAAATTATAGTTTTCATCAAATATTTCTTCGGAAGTGCAACAAAGAGACGACTGGCATAACCGAACACCACCTCACGCCCATAGAGTCAAACTGGAACCAGAACCGGTACAGTAACTCTTAAAATAAATTCAGTTAGAATCGGAATGGGAACCGATGAATACTTTTAGATTAATCAAGGTTCTTATCGGTTTCTAAAGGTTCTAACTTTTGAAACCTATATTTTTAATAATTTTATTTTATACCCTTCTTTCCGTTAACTTTAATTTAAAAAAAATTCGTATTACTATTTTTTATTTCGTGAGGCCCCACATTGTGTAAGTGGCCCCCACACTCCTTGATCAGGATTTTAACTCACTCTATAGAACCAATTTACAAATATTCCACTAAAACCTTCCAGTCGGCAACAGTTTTTCTAGAGTCATTTGGTCGGTGGGTGTTGGCAGCTCTTGCTTTATGGACTGGCCTTTCAGGGGCCTTATTTCTTCTAGCTGCATCTTCTCAGAGTCAAGGTCAGTCAGGGAGGGCTTGGGCTCAGGATCTTCGATGCTCCTCAAACGTACACCCGACACAACAAGTTTTCATCAATCCATTCCATTCGTCATGTTCTCGCCTATATCTAAATAATATTATCTGTTGCTATTTGTCAATTTGAATAAAGATAACGAAACCCGGAGTGCAAGGAAAGTCTTATGTCATTCAGAATGAACGTGGTGAGATAATTCGGGATGAAAACAGTGTAAGAGAGTGAAGGAGAGAGTATTTTGAGAGATTGTATGGCGAAAACGTATATTATTATTATTATTATTATTAGCACCGCGTCTTACTACCCGTTCGGGTTATACGCACTTACGCTAATATAAAATGGTAGGATGATTGTGAGATGAAATGGAGGACCTACAGTTTAACGTGGAATCCGAACCACGGTGGAGGCCTGGCATTCCTCACATTCACAAGATGTATTGTCAGAGGTGAAGGAAGGGTTTGGTAATCAGATAAATCTGTGCNCACATTCACAAGATGTATTGTCAGAGGTGAAGGAAGGGTTTGGTAATCAGATAAATCTGTGCCGGGACCGAGGATTTAACCCCGGCTGCCAGCATAGAAAACTGACACCTTGCCCCTAGACCGCCAGGTCACCCCCCGAAAACGTATAGAAGCTAAGGAAAATGTTATGATGAGCAAGTATGACTGTATGAGTAAATGAGTCAATGTACCCCTCTGTGTGTGTGTGTGTGTGTGTGTGTGTGTGTGTGTGTAATCAACAGTAGTGAATTGCGAGAGTTACGCTTTATACCATGCAGCCACAGAAGGTCAGTATAATTTAAATAGGAAAAAACTTATTTTCAGTTATAAAGGCTATAAGTAGAAACGTTGAGGGATCTGCATGTATCACTCTTAATAGATAATATTAATGTTTATAAAATAGTAATAATACTAAATAAAATGTTATCAATTTTGACCACAAAAAACATGTTCGTATGTTCTGAAAGTTTCTTCTTATCAAAATTCCACACGATGTGTGATGAATATTTACATTTTAATATCTTTTTAAAGTAAATCTATAGTAGGATTATCGTAGGAAGAACAGTTTAAGAAATAAAAACTTTTTTTGGGGCGGAAGGAGGGTCAACATTATTAATGTTTTACCATATTGTTAGGGTTATTTTATGTGTTTGTTAATATATATCAAAAGTGACAGCTGCAAATCATGTGATTTGATGTATGAATGAATATATTAAAGTAGTTCTAGTAACTTTTGTAAATTTCAGATAAGATTATTCTTACCAGAATCCTACTATAGATTTTATTTTAGTAGCCTACATATAAAGCAGACACTTAGATGGTTCGATTTTTAAAGGAAGGACCTTTTAGAAAATATCAATTTTGTTTTGTCCACATGTTATTATTTTACTGTCGAGTAAAGTGCTCGCCTCAGGAGTCCTGAGTCAGGTCCCGATGCTTGTAGGTTCACACTCAATTGGGGTCGACGGATTTTTCTTAAGCAAAAAAAAATCAGTAGCACAACTTTCTTCGGAGGGAAAGTAAAACCATCAGTTTCATGTCGATTGTGGTATGTAAAATAAGCCTGGAAGGTATGTTAAAAAACCTTTCCCGGCAAAATTGGTAGGTTATTTCGTTCTCGCTAATATAAATTCTCGTGTACTTTTATAATCGGTAGGTTTATAAAGTGCACGTTAAATACCTCAATTGAACAAAATATTATTTTATTTATGTTATTAAAAAATGCTGCAGATCATATGAATTGACGTATGAATACGTGAAAAAGATCTCGTAGCTTGTCTACCCTTCAGATTAGGCCCTTCCTATGAAAATTATAGCATACCTTGGGTCTATAAGCTTCTTATTCGTTCTGATTCAAATTTCACTTAGTTAAATCGTGACCCCCTACCCTCAAACATGATTTTAAAGTGCCTTTCGGTTGTCATATAAGCTTTTTATTCACTCTGATTCAAATTTCACTTAGTTAAATCGTGACCCCCTCCCCCCAAACATGATTTGAAAGTGCCTTTCGTATGTCATATAAAAGTGCAAGATAAAAACTTGTTTGAGACAGTGTACACTCAAATGATAGTAAGGATACAAGAGTGCCTCAAGGTTCACCTTCAAGACAGTCGGTTTACAGAACTTGCTCATCATCTTATTTTTCAATCCCTCCCTTAGCTCGTCTGTCATTTGTTACAGACGCAGGGACATCTTTTGGGGTCGTCTGGCCTATGTGGTCGCACAGGGCGCCAAGTATGGAGGAAGTGGCGTCGAACCGGGAAGAGACACCGAACTTTGGGTGTAGGGGAGGTGGCATAAAACTGGAGATTGGGCACTGAACTAGGGAAGGGGTGCCAAACTGGGGAAGAGGCACCCAACTGCGGGGAAGGGCATCAAGATGGGTGCCGTATTGGGGAAGAGGCACTAAACCGGGAATGGACCCTGAACTGTGTAAAGGGCGCTGAACCGGGTAAGGGGCACCCAACCGGGAGTGGACATCCAACTGGGGGGAGAGGCACCAAACTGGTAGATGGACACCGAACTGGGAAAGAGGCACCAAACTGAGAGATGGGCGCCGAATGGGTTAGGGGCATGAACATATCTTACGGCTATAAAAAGCTACTGGATCTAGTTTCCCGCATTAATAGGTCAAATCTGAACTTCAGCTGTCACTTTTGATAGATATTATCAATACCTCAAAGTAACGTTAATATCAGTGCAATATGTCATAAATGTTGGCGGCATTTTTAAAAGGTTGTTTCTAATAAAATTGTACTGTAGCGCTAGTGTAGTCTGTTGAGCACAACGAGGTACATTGTGATCCATGGAAAATAAAGGAATGTGCAAAGTAATACAACATGCCGAGCGCGGTGCAAAAAATAAAGTGGAGCTTAGAAGCCACCAGGTCAAATTACATAACCCGTACAAATAAAATGAAGGACGCCCGTTAAATAGAAAGGAGTGCTAGAGTAAGAAGGTGCTACACATATTTATTTTGTATAAAGAAGCGAATTATAACGTCACCATAACAGCGTGTGAATAATAGAACACGACATCACGACAAAAGTGGGCAAAAATGGAGCGCTTAGGAAATGGATTTGTTTCGCAACCTTTGTGTTACAATCTTTAAAATGTTATTTTATATTTAAAGAAAGACTAACTTATTGTGACTTATATTTCAAATTGAGATGTTAAAAATCCGGAGCGTGATCATGTATTTCAAAACCTGAGGTTTAAAAAGCTTCCGTGTAATTTTATATTTAAAAAAATAATCTTAATATTCAATGTCAGCCTTACAGAATGATACAGAGATAATTTTTATTTTATTCATACATAAAATAGAGTGTGTTCACAAAGTCTCAAATAAAAGGTAAATAAGGAATTTATTTTAAATTCATATTTATGGTACAATATACGCTCAATATAATATATTCCAATAACATTTATATTATTTACAAGTTTTTGTGAACTTGTCTAAGTAAATCATAATCTCAATTAATCGTTGAGATTAATGAAATTTAAAGAAACGCATTAACAAAATGTGTAAGTGTCGATGGAGCATATTTTGATTATATATTATAACTTGCTTTGCTCGTTGGGGACGTAACCTCCAAACCCCCAGTGTGCTTTCTTTACAAGTGTATGTAAACTAATGTAATTCCAGAGCCGTTTTTTGATAGGTCTTACCGCTTAGCCACAAGAGACCTCCAAAGAAAGGCCCGCACAGACCTTAAAGTTGCTCCAACATTTTGATTTTTTTTTCGGGGGTTAAAAATTAAAAATCTTACTTTTTGTAATTTCTCCGTCGGTTACATTCTAGAAGCTATAAGTTTGCCAAATTTCAAGTTTTTAGTTCATCTTAAATTGGCTAAACATTAATGTCAGTGTGTGAGTCAGCCATGTGGCTTTATAGTAGTATAATATAAATAAGGGATGTAAAATATGTATTCATGAATAACTTATGTTTCCAGACTTGATAACCACAGTGTAGTATTTACACTCCATTTATCCTTAATGTTAGAGGTCCTACATTGAACAAATACTCACTATCGCCTTATCTTAAAGGTTGCAGCATAGTGTAGTCGGTCGAGGTAAGCTTTCTACCTTTCATGATATACGAATAGTACCATATACAACAGTTGTCAATCTTTTAAACTTTATAAGATCAGCCAGGAGTCGAGCCATACCAAAGGGGTGGCCGCCGTCTATTGGGGATGATCGTGCCAACTTTTGCGTACAGTGTGTTTCGTGTGGTCAGCACAACGAAACCTCCAGCCGTTAATCTCAGTTTTCTAGATTCCCCTCCTCCCCCCTTCTGGTTATATACCCACTGCTTAACAGAAAGTTCTATAAACATCAGAGATCGAACCCGTGACCTCTGGATCTGTGGCCAGAAATTCTGACCACTAGATCACAGGGATGGTTTGTCAAGCTTCAAAACAAATTAATAAATGGATAATCTATAGCAGACTTGGGCAAACTACGACCCGTGGTCCGCATGTGGCCCGCGACGTCAATTTGTGCGGCCCGCAGTATTTTGGACAGTTGCGTACATCCCACGATAACAGTTTGAGTATCTACTAAACAACATTTAGGTAGGCTAAGAAAGTAAGGGGAAATGTCGATTTCTGTGACACAAAGAGCCAATTAACTTGAACAATGGGGGGCTTAATTGGGT
>CABFVX010001090.1:0-27947 GCA_902151425.1 Timema shepardi
GTGGCACCCAATTACACGAATATTGATAAATAGTTAGATTTTTCCCTTGTAGGTGATCAATCAACCTGATTGACACGCTACACATGGCGGGAGAGTTAAAAACTATTGTGGGAAAATCACCCCCAGCTCACCCGACCGAGATTAAAACCTCGACCTCCCCATCATTGGCAGTCTAGTTCAACCCAAAACTAACGCGTTAGCTGACTACGCAACCAAATTGGGTGACATTTTTATTCTTATGTTTTTTTAGACTATCTAATTTCTAACTATTTTTTTCAAATATTCTTATTTAATTTTCATAAGGGACGTGTCTCGAAATGAATGGCAGGACAGAAACGTGTCACCACAACCTGGCCCCTCTGGTCTTCACAACCAAATGAATCATTCTCCCAAGTCCTTATCTAAGTAAAATAATCTTATCATAGCTATTTAAGTTTTGTAACTAATGATTTATGTTAATATTAAAAGCTAGAACTATTTAAAAAAATCAATAGTAGAGTTGGTAGCAAAGAAATGTTTATCTTATCTATATGAACGCATGGATTGAAGCGGCACAAAAGCGTTCATTTACATGAGATTGAAAAATATCTATTCAGGTTTTACCCCCAGAAGAAAGTTCAACCCGAACAATCAGGTATGGTACAAATTGAAGTGTTTCCGGGTCTAAGGTGTTGTAACCAGTGGCATGATAGCTTTATTGGGCTAGGGGGAGCGGGTAAGGGGGTGCCAGGGGAACTCCACCAGGACTTGTTTGAAGAATATATACCCCCAGTAGCTATTTGAGGATATTATTTAAAATTATAATTGGGGCTTTGAGCATTCTTCCACTAACACCTAAATAACTTTCTTTTACACTTTCTTAATTTCTCCTTATTACGGGGTGTAGAGGAAGTATCATGATGTTTAGATATCTATTTTGAGATTTATAAAAATTAACTTTGTATATCCCTTTGTTGTCTGTATAGTAATAATTACAATATTCATCTTAATTAACAACTCTTCTCCCGTGTGGTTGGTTTTATGTTAAAAAAAGAACACTGGATAGTACCTAACAAAATGGTATCACTAGTACTGGGCTGCTGCCACCGTGACACATGTGTGTTTGCTAGTAACTTTCTTAAAAAACCTACTAATTTTTTAAAATGAAATTGATGAACCAGGGGTGTCAAAAATTCTAACTGTTGGAAAGAACTATTTTGTCAAATTCCAATCAATTTCAGCATAGTCCATTAACATAGCCTACATTTTCTCTTCTATAACAATTGAAAAGTTACTTAAAACTATTCAATGATTATTTTACTTCAAATATGTGTTGTCATTTGGATATGTGATGCAAATACATATTATTACCTCTTCAAATAATAACACAAATTTGCCAGACGAATGACTAAGGGACATCGTAGAGAAATATTTAGCTGCCAGAAAAGTCCAAATCTACCATAAACGTTAACCTACTATAATAGAATATGATTCATTTTTTAATGGTTACAATAACTGAACCAAAGATGCCAAAAACTAGGAATAAAAATCTTGTTTGACCTGTTCAGTTAAATACTAACCAATCTTGCTAGTTTTGCTCTGCAGACCCAAATAATAGATCCAGGGATGGCCAAAATCTAACAAAATATAGGATAGAGATATTCTTTTTCCTATTTCGATAAAACTCGTTTGACAAACACATCCTTTGGTTAGAGTACTAGTCAAAAGGGGGGATAAGGGGGAATATTTGTTGAGCACACATCACATATAGACGGAGAAACTGTGAACTTGGATAAGGTTTAATATTTTCCATAACATTTTAATTTAGTTTACTTTATTTTAAATTTATAATATATCTCTAGAGAAGAAATATCTTTATAATTTTAAATAATTAACAATAAGCACTCACTATGTGATTAATCATATAATTTTATAAATTAACAGATAATCACTTAAAAAGCGTTTTTTATGTATGTAGTTGTTTTTTTCAGTCAGTCGGGAATCCAAGAACTTCCAGATTTTGACCAGGAATATTGGGCTGAAATCCCCATCACAAGGGATCCAAATATCTAGGAAATAAATGAACTTCTTAGTAGGCGTCGTGTGGTAAAAATGGTTCATATGCTAAGTGAGCTTACCACCCTTGCCACATATGGGAGAATATGTACGGAAGGACCTTTTTTGTTTCATTCTGAGAAAAGGATTGGAAGTATTAGCCATTTGATTTTTAAATGTTTAATATGTGAAGAAACTAGAATTGTCAAAACTGAAGTTGAAAGCAAGGAAGAAGAGTTAAATGATGAGTTTTTGTGTGGTGCCTTATCAATAGGGATAGGCCATCAGCAAGCACAAGAAATTATGGCATTGATGGAGGTGCCCATCATGGATAAAAAGAAATGGAGGCGTCATGAACAACGTATTTAAGTGGTAAGTTATTTTTACTTCTACAAGCATGCTTTTACAAGTTGTTGAGTTCAGTATGGGTGCATTAAAAACTTTTTTTACATCTTATTTATTATTATTATTATTATTATTATTATTATTATTATTATTATTATAGGCATGGGAAGAAAAATTAGAAGAATGTATGCGCCAAAATGGTGTTCGAGAAAGAGAAATAGCGTTGGAAAAGGGTCATGTAGATGCCGATGGATTTTCCTATATCAGAGTATACCAAGACGGTGGCTGATGTACACGTTCATGCATACGGGCATGCATATAATGCGTTGTCAGGGGTGGTAAGTTAAATGAAAATGATAAAACTCCCCCACTAAATCCATTATTGTGTATTCGGTCTTAATTCGTCCATGTGTAATATGCATTGTCTTGGAGAATCCTCAAACATGAAGGGTTTTCTCAGTGTATGTATGGCCAGACTAATTTTAAGCTCACTTAATATTAGCATTATTAAAAACCTTTTAAATCAAGTTTATGCAAATACGATTAAACTAAAAACACACATTGCATTTTTATACTATTACAAAACAATATTTTGTTACAGGCGTGCACAATAGGTGCTACAACTAATGGATTGCTGTACATTGGAGTAAAAACAAATATTGTTATATATGTAGCCAAACTGAACCAGGAAAAGAATCAAAGGAGCACAAGTGCTACAAGAATTACCAGGGCACTTCCACTAGAATGGAACAAGCTACTCTCGTGCAGGGCTTAAGAGAAAGTAAGAGGATGCATAATTTGCGTTATACGTACATTGTCAGTGATGGTGACTCTAGTACGTATGCAAAAATTCAACGTAATGTAACTTATGGAAGACAGGTTATAAAATTGGAATGTGCTAATCATATGGTAAGGAGCAACACAGACAAATTACATAAGATCATAAAGGAGGCAGTTCATGATATCACAGCCCGTAAGGAACTGTCTCAACTAATCCCGCAATTAACAAAAGGTGCTCGAGCTGCCATCACTAATGTTGGTGACAATGTGAGTAACAGTGATGTTTTACGGGATGACCTACATAATGGCCCGTATCATTTTTTTGGACAGCATTCGAACTGCTGGGGTACCTAGTGCAAGTGAAAGGAAGGAGGAGAAATCAACAAGGTACCAATGATATCTCCAACTTCTGTGTGGTCTGCCATCATGAAAGCACTTGAACCTCTAGTCATCAAAGCAGATAAGCTTGTGGGAAATCACACCACTAACCAGGCCGAACGCTATATGAGTCTCGTTTCAAAGTTTTCAGGATGGTAAACGAACATATTTAAGCAAAAGTGGACGATACAATAGATGTGGCTTAGCTGCTGGTCTTTCTCATACTGGAGGTCCAAACTGGCATGCTTCACCACTAAAAAGTTTGATTTGGCATAGCCCAGGTCATTTAACCAAAAATATATTTGCAACAAGATCAAGAACTGTACATAGTCACCGAAAAAGAAAATCATCAAGACACCCACCATTTGGGACACCTAAAACAAACAAAAAAACAACGAACTGGGATGGATATCGACTATGGTCCAGAAGCTGAACAACTAGACATCAGTGAAGAACAAATGGCAGAGAGAAAAAAAGAGATTCTGTCCAGACTAGGAAAGGAAGTTGCAGCAGAGATTCTTTGTAATGAACTTGAACGCAGCAATATTGCATGGAGGGAAGCAAGGCTTAATAGACTAACTGCATCAATGTTTGCAAAATGAGAGAAGACACAACCTTTCACAACACTGTGGTTGGAATCGTAAACCCAAAAGAGGTTAGCACAGATTTGATAAAATATTGAAGAATAAATGAATCCACTGCTATAAAAAAAGTATGAGGACAAATTCAAAGAAAATGTTGTTCGGTGTAGTATATTTGTAGATACTAGTTTTCCTTATCTAAGAGCCAGTCCTGATGAATTGGTGGAGGACGATACTATAATTGAAGTGAAGTGTCTACCTTCCCTTAACAAACTGAAGCTAGACAAACCAAATGTACAGTGTATTCATGACGCTTGTAATGTGAAGAATGGCGGTCTGCGTGTGAACGATGAAAACAACCTAATTCTGAACCAAACACACCCCTATTTTTATTTTTTTAATCAAATACAAGGACAACTAAACATAACAAAAAGGAAAGTTTGTATTTTAATCACATTTTGTGACTTTGATGTTGAGTACGTCAAGGCGGAACGGGATCAAAACTTTTGGGTAAAGGAAATGCTTCCAAATTTAAAAATATTTTATATGAAATGCATTTTCCCTGAAATAGTGGATCCAAGACATATTCGTGATATACGATTAAGGGATTCTTGATACATAAAAAAAACCAAGGAATTTTTTTTTGCTAAAAAGTAAGTGTAAAACGAGATTAGACAACTATAAAGGTAGTTTATATTAATTATTATTATTGTTACAACACAAATTGTGCCATTAACGTGATAAATTCTATAGTAAAAATAATATTTTAATAATTTGTGTCATCATTGGCACCATTTAATAGCCATTCTAGTGTTTTGTAAATTAAAATCTAACACTACAATACAAAGTGACGCAAAGTTAGCTGAACTAAATATATTATCTTTTGTTATTCCATTATTCCAGATGTACGTTCACAAATGTTAAAGGTAGAAACATTACAACTCCAACAATGCTAAAAATCATAATATTGTTATCTTCTCTGGAACCTATTTAATTTGTATTTTTATCAATGGTTTCTAATTACTCGTATATATTTATTTATGATTGGAATCAAAAAAAGTGTGTACTGGTTCACCTTGTATATGTTACTAAATATTGTAATAATAGACAAATGATTTAACTCGGATGTGTTCGCAAAATGTACAAATTACAAATCTATTAATAGTAAATCATAAAATAAATAAAATTAAACTTAGTGACCATTTTTCTGACAACAATCGGTGTGCCGAAAACCTGGTAGCGCGAATAACTCGAAACTAAACACACCCTAGTGTGAAAACTATTGACATCAGAGGCCTAAGTCTTATCTCGAAATAAACTCAAGTTCATGATGATTATGTCATTCACTTATAGTACCAATCTATGTCAATTAGAGAAAAACTTTTTTACAGAGTGAAAATATGTCTAATCAAGATTATATTATAGTTTGTTTTGAATAACTTTTTTTTTCCAAACGAACCAGCTAGAATACGAGAATTTTAATAAGATCATAATGGCTTATAAGGCCTTTGTAAATAATTCTGAAAAAAATACGGTGATAGTCACAACAGTTTCAGAGAAACTGTGAGTTAAGTTTTTGGGTGTTCTAATATTTTATCGCGGAAGTCATGATGTATTATGCTCAACTTGGTGCACCCGAGGAAACTATCATGAAAGGAGAAGAAGACTAAGTAAAAGTACCGTTCCCCCTTCTTTCTCTTCGTCGATCACTAATCATACCCGTGATAATGAAACTATAATGGAAAAGAAAGTGACATAGACCTCTCTCGATTCCCTTTACTCGACTGATAGTTGATAGGTCTGATTCCTCGCGTGGGCTTATATCAGGTTGAAAAAAATTTTGGGGGAGGAGTATAAACCCACATATAGCATATTTCCGAAAATTAATCCATTCGTGCGAGCTACCATTTTAAAAAATGGTCCATTCCCCTTAAAACTCGAGAGCACTTCCCAAGTGATCATATTACCTGAATCGATTTTAAAAAAACAATCGATATACGATACGTTGTAACGCTGACCGTTAGGGGATAGTTAAAATGTTAAATACACATTTTCTATCACTGTTTGACTTCTGACAGTATTAATTTTCATGAAACCCAACAAAATGTCTAACTTAAGGATCGTATGCAATAAATTTGGGTTATTTTCATAGTTGTAGATAATTAAAACAAGTTGGGTTGTAAAAATTAACAGTATATTTATTTTAATCATCACTCGGGCGAGTAAACATAATATATGTAATGGCGGCTGACTTTGTATCACGCGTAATGTGTTCTTATTTCTGTTTTTAAAAAAAACCCGTAATTTGTTTTATTTATTTAGAGTTTATTTGTAATTCTAGTTTTGATTTTCAGTTTTTGAAGAGTTTTACTGTGTTAAGGTGCGGCAGAAGGGAACGCAAGTATTTTTACAGTTTTTATATAGTTGGATTTTTTTTTGCCAAAATCGAATATTTCTCCAATAGCAACATAAGAGTGACCCGCCTCGTTGGCGTAGTTGGCTAACGCGCTTGTCGTGTTGAGCTCGACTGCCGAGGACGGGGAGATCGAGGTTCGAATCTCGGTCGGGTGAACTACTCCCTCCACGCAAATGCGGGTTCACTTCCTCTAATTCAACCTTCCCAATTCCTAATCCATTAGAGTAATTAGTACTTAAAGCATAACCCGAACGGGTAGTAAGACGTGGTGCTAAATATTATATTATTAAACATAAGAGTGTAGTTTACTCCACATGCTAATATCGACAGATGTTGAATATTTGTTAAGCCGTCCTGGAATTTTGTCAAAATATTTTCTCTTTATTTAAAAAGTTTTGACAAACTACCAGATCAAGATCTGTTGATATTAGCATGTGCTGAAAACTAAACTCTATGTTGCTATTGAAAAAATATTTAATTTATTTTGGCCAAACAATTTCAATTCTATAAAAATTGTTAAAATACTTGAGCTCCCTTTTGCTGCACCTTAATCAGTTCAGTAAATCGGCTTTGGTTTTGAGGGTTTATTATAGCATAACTAAATACTACAAAATGTGATGCTATAAGAAGTTTACAAAAAGAGATATAAAGACTTAAAAAGAGTTCAAGAGAGAACTGGTTAGGTGAGAAATGCTTAGCCGATGGCCTGACTGACACATTTGGTGGCCCTACATGGATACGAAACCTGGTACCTTGGGCATAAGACTGTTGCCCTCTAGCACAAGTACCCAATGACTCGGTGTTCTATCCATCGCAGCCCCACAAACGGGCAGAGTGACCCTTTAGTACAGATATTGTCAGCCCCGAATAGATCTAAAACGGAACCATATATACCATGTATTGGCCTGATTTCCAACAACAATGCTGACACATTGTTTTGAATAGTCAGCTGTTATGTCCTACTGTTTACAAACTCATCAAAATAGACCATTTCTATCATTTGTCTCTTTCAACATTAATATGTTATTCAAACAAACATCCAACTTTAGGACAGGGTGGTTACATTGTAAACAAAATGGCGCATCTCATTTTCCTGTGAAAGTGAAAATGACTTTGAGGGTACTTTACATAATAGCAAATTCCCTATTTTGAAGTGTGTAATATATGACCTATATGTAAAGATAAAAGGAGTGAGAAAGCCTAAGCAGTGCACCATACTTTTTTTTTCTTTTTGCAATTTGTGTTAATATGTTTATAATTTGTTCCATTTATTCGAGCTCTCTTTAAAGCAAGAACATGCTTAAATAGTCAAGTGACACTCCTAATTGATCGATCATCTCTTACCCATTGTCTGTACAGACTACCTGCCTCCATGATTAAATCATACTATTTGTTTCTAGCGATCAAGAGTTCTAATCTTGAATTTGTGATCAAGAGAACAGGTCATTTCAGATCAATTTGACACAAAGAAACAAGTAAACTAAAAGCCAACTTGACAGATCTGGAGCAGACTACTCTTCACTGGTGGGTGGTTGATTACCTCACTTCTCTAGCTGATAATGAGTAAAAGTGGTTAGATTATGAATGAATCTGGGCACTGGAGAGTTAAAAAGCAAGACCACTGCGGCACCAAGCCTTCCACAAGTTCAGTTTCCATGTTGAGGTGTGATCTTTTAAAATACTGGTACATTAAAATTAACCCTACATTTGGACCAAGAGTGCTCGCCAAAACATATCACGACACACCTTTCAATTTTTTTTTTTTAATGTTTAATGTTATTTTATACTGTTAATTGTCTTTGTTCTTATTCGTAAGGTACATCAACAATAATCTAGTCAGACCTAATTAACCTTCTGTCAACCTTTATATCAGTCACTTGCTTAGTATATTTTAATCATTATAGAACACCCTTTTCTTGCTAACCTGTTTTTCAAATAATTCAACTAAAATGTTCAATATTAATGGCATATCAATTACCTATTATTTTTGTTTAAAGATTCTTGATAATTCATACCTTTCATATAAATTTAAAAAGGTTTTATGTCAAATTCATTAAAAAATTTATAAATATTAATTGTCTTTGTTAACATTTTTGGTGTTATTAACTACTATCAAGTCAATTTGCTTATCAGCCACGCCTATAACCTGTTATTGCTTAAAATATTTAATCATCACAGAATACTTTTTCCTTGTTTATCTGTTTATTAATAATTTCTAGAATATTATTGATTGAAGAATCTTATCAACAACCTTTTAGAAGTGCTGTTGTACTTATGAAATCATTCTAAACAATTCGTCACCCGAGAATGCAAGTGTTCTATGTCCAATTTTTCACTTTTGTGTAAAAGAGCATTGAAGTTTGACCTTGTGTATAAAACCAATGTTAATAGATGACAACTCAAGCTTGTATATTCTTTAGTAATTATTTAATAGTCTCAATTTCACCACAGGTGGATCATATGCATTCTAAATAAACGTAAAAACCAAATATCTCAAATTTAACAATTTTGGAGATAGAACACTTGCATTCTCGGGTGACGAATTGTATTTTAAATAATTCATGATGAATGAGTTCTTTCTCTAAATAAATCATCTTTCATGTTATTTATTCTTGATTTAATTGACCAAAAGAAGTTATACATACCAATTTAAGTAAATGTAACACCTAAGGGTGTTCCTTATATTATTAATTTTGTATATAATAGTTTTCATCATTATCATGTTTACAGCTTGTGGCCGGGTCAGTTTATTAAAACGCTTCCATCTCCTTCCTTTACTTCCTACTCACTTGTACACGTTATCTTTTCCTCCCACATTTGTCTTGGTCTCCCTTGCTGTCTTTATCCTACATACATCTCTATCATTATCTTTGGTACTATTTCCATCCTCATTAAATGACCATACCATCTCAGTCTTGATTCCTCTAGTATCTCCCCTTGCATGGAAAACTTCATTCATAATCCTGCTTCTCCATGGCCTCCACTTTCCTAGTCTCTCTTACATTCAATTGTCATGTTTCTACTGCATATGTAAAATGGGTACAAAATATTTTGTATAAGTAGATATATTCATAAATTTAAAATGAAACAAGTAATCTGATGTAAAGAGAAGTAAAAAGGTTTTAAGGAAACATAACTTTTGTGTTTTGAAACTGAAATGCATTACAGAGTATTGTTTTAATATGTCATTGAATAAATGGTAGAATTGTAGAAAAATGAAGCACAATATTTAATTACATATATTTAGAATAATTCACTTTATTTCATATATGTTATTTTGTTTAAAAATGAGGTGGCCCAATGGCTAGATAATTTTATAATAAAGGAAATTGATAAAACTAAAGAAAAAGGAAAAATAAACTATTAACAGTAAATTTGACGAAGAAAGCCCACCTAGGGAAAGAGGAAAAATTTGGGAAGAGTCCAATGCACAAAGGTGACATCTTCCTTCTGTCTTCTATAGTAGAAGTAGTTACAAATTTTAACACAAATATAATATTTCGGCATTGTTGCCTTTATCAAACACGAAGAAAGTACATATAACACAATGGATTACTCCATTTTGAATTTTAAAGAAACTGTTAGAAACACATTCAAAATAGCTTTATGCGGTAAAATTACTTGGAAAATGTTTTATTGTGTAAGTTTTGTAATATTTAGCTTAAATCCAGTAAACTAAGTTATATTCACAGCATTCTATTCAATTATCAAAAAACATGAAGGGTTGCTACAGATTTTAAAATTGAAAATTCCCTGTTTTCCAGACCCTAAGGTAAATTTCCCCTGACTTTTGGGAAAAAAAGCTACAAATGATCTCTGTGAATTTTAAAAACAAGCAAGAAACTGTTCAATTATTGAGGGTAAAAGTGAAAAAAGTTAGCAAGCATGTAAAACAACATTTTTTAAATAACTGGATATAAAGTGCAAAAATAAAATTTATTGAAAATTAACATCAAAGCCACAGCACTTCAGCTAAGTTAATTCTATAATCACATTAAGTTACCCTACATTAATTAATAATGATAGTTTAACACCCCCAACCCCAACCGCAATCAAGGGATTGCAAGCCAATGACTCAACCCCTAGACCACTGCTGTGTGTCAGTTATACTCAAAATAAAAATGTTTATATTGTTGACAAGCTAATGTTCATCTTGGGGCTAGTCAAGGAATAATACATCGCACGCTGTGTGAAAGCTGCCTAAACGTGGCAGTATATGCATACTAAACAAGACATGGTAGATTTTAAATAGTCTATACAAATAACTATTGCTTTTAAGTTATGCTCACCTTTATTTATCTTACATAGACTGAATGTAGCATGGAGATTAATGCACCGGTCATAAATACGATATGAAAATCGAGAGTGGAATAATCAGTTGACATCAAGTGATGTCATAGGCCCGAGGATACCCTAAAGCTTCCAATTGTATTGCCTCACCATTCCAGCTTGAATGTATTTAGGTTTATTTCAATAATACAGTTCAATATTGGCGTGAATAAAAAACACCGCTGAATGATTGAGAGGAAACCACAAAAGGAAAAGGATCACAATGTGACGTGTTTGACTCTCAAGAATTCTATAACTTTTTTGCATTTTCCCTGACCCTTACAAAAGCCTCTGAATTTTTCCGGTTTTCTATACCTGTAGCAACCTTGTGATGTTTGTTTCAAAGCCAAATCAAAGTTTTGATTGAAGCTTCGCACACCCCTACTGTTTATTTTTCTTCTTCTCGTGGCCTACATTAATATTGCTCGACCTGTGCCAAATTGTTATCCAACAGCATAAGTGATTGAATGAGCGCATCCAAACTGTGCCCAATATTCCAAGTTTATCAAGGTAGACATGTTCACTGTTCAATAACTTAATTTATTGATATATCAAAAGCCTACAGTGGCAAATAGTTTGAACTACCTTTACACACCCACCAATAATAAAAAAAAATTATGAGGAATATTCTAACCAAATTTTCTCCAAAGAAACTTTGAGGTTTATTTGTAAATTTTTTTTACAAAATTTCTAACATTGATTCAATAAGCAATAATCATACAAAAAATATATACATTTAGCAAATCTAGTACTAAAAAAATAATCAAGTGTGTATGTGTGTTGTATATGTAGTTTTGGAGTTTTTATTTATTTAAATGAAACCTGATAGCGAAAAAGTGACATACCTGTGGAAGATGATTGATTTTATCTATAGGTGGAAACATATGATTAATCTTGACATAAAAATTAATCAAATAGACATGTAATAGAATTTCGAAGACTATGGAATATGTGTCAGGAATAAACCGGTAGAAACTAGTGAATTCCGCAAAATCTAATAAAAATATTAAAATATTATGAGACATTTAATTAAAAGCTAAAGATAGTTGTCTATGAATAGACAGAAAAGTGAATTGAAGAATCAAGCACGCTGATTCAAACATGTCTTATTACACCTTAAAAGGGTTGTTAAGTGACAAGATGTATTCCCCATCAATTTTAAATCAAATTACATAACTTCACACTTAAGTCAATTTTATGAAAAATGGGAATTTCTTCTGGAAAAAACGGGGAATTCGGTAGTAATAAAATAGTGGCAGAAGGGGGCAAAAGTTTTTTTTACAGTTTTTATAGAATTGAAATTTTTTGGCCAAAATAAATCAAATATTTTCCCAATAGCAACATAGAGTTTAGTTTTCTGCACATTCTAATATCAACAGATCTTGAATATCTGCCATGAATGCCCTGAAATTTTGTCAACACTTTTTCTCTTTGTTTAAAAAGTTTTGACAAAATTCCAGGACACCCTATGCTGCTACTGGAGAAATATTTGAGTTCCCTTCTGCCACACCTTAATCAGTTCAATAAATCGTTTACCAAGCAATGGTCTAGTAATCATTAGTCTTTTAAAATTAAAATTTTCCAGATGTAAACAAAAAATATTTGTGTAAATTTTATACTTAAAATAATAAGAAATAAACAATTATATCTTTTAGCTTGTGTTTTACAGTAATATAATGCAGCATACAAAAAAAACCATATTTTATAGAATCATATTGATCAGTTATATATTCTCTAATAATGAATACAACTTTGAAATGAGCTCACATGATAGTGAAAATATATCATTAATACACTAAAATAAACTAATCATATAAAATTGATGTAAACACTAATCTATTATTCTTTTCCCTAAGGAAACATATAAATTACACTTTAGTCTTTACATTTTGTGAAGAAACACTCACTTAAATATCTTATTATAAAAAAATGTGTAGTATTGAGTTAAATTATTTCTTCAGTTTCTCTAGGTGCATCTAAGTCACGGTAATGGATCACTGGTCGATAATCGCCGCCACCCCTGAAACAAAATATATAATGTTGATTTATTTTGGTTGATTGCAACACTTCATTACATTAATTATTGTCAGGGCTCAAATCAAAATTTAATAGCAGGACCTTAAGTTTTTTTTAGGAACAAAGATGTAAACCCTAAAATAAATATATTTAATAATAGGATTATGAGCCTTAAATATGAATAAGTTCCTAAAGGTTCTTTGTCAGTTCTTATAACAAATAAAAGTATCATGGATTGATATAACTTTTATTTTATTTTTGATTAATGACTTTAAAAAAAAAGATCACTGTACAATGTTAGAATGGAAAGTGTGTTTAGAAAAAATCTCTTAATGCGACATTCAATGTTAGTTGTTAAGTGTTTTCTATGTTGTGTGAAATTCAACTTTACTCCCCTACCAAAAATAATATTCTCTTTTGCTGTATCAATCTGAATCAACTTCAGTCCACTATCAAGGATAAATTTCTCTTAAGTTGTGTCATTCGACTTTTTATACACCGAACTAAGAAAACACATTCTTTTAATCTACAAAGCTTGTTCTAGAAATCCGAAGTTTTTTTAGCGCGTCTTCCTACCTGTTTAGGTTAAATGCATACACATTAATTATGCTAATTATTTTTAGGGATGAGGAAGGTTATCTTTAGAGAAACTGTGCCCAGAATTGCATGATGGGAAAGTGGAAAAACCACTCTCAGTACACCAGACCAAGATTTGAACCTCAGTCTCACAATCATCGGCAGTCTAGTCTACTTCGAAAGTGAAACCTTAAACCATGCAGTCACCGAAGCGGATTCCAAAGTTGTTGAATTGCGAAAAGCGGACATTCATTGAATTATGACAAAACCGCCAAGTTGTTAATGTTTTGAAGTGGTTTTTATGTTTGTATAAACCTTTTAAAAAAGGATATAGAAAACATAACCAGAGCTGATACACTTAATAGTTTTTGAAATTTCCCCAACCATTATAATAACTCAAAATTGAAAAGGCTCCTAGTTGGGTGGTTTTCTGCAATAACTCAAAACGGCTTCATGAAATTATGACCAAAGTCAAGCTTTAATACTATGAATCTTACAGTAATAAGGCTGAGCATTGTAGCGATCATGATTTTTTTTTATCACTGTATCTTACTACTTGTTTGGGTTACACACATATATGATAATTACTCTAATGGGTTAGGGATGAGGGTGAAAGCATTTTATAGGATATCTACCCGCATATGTGTGAAAGGAAAGTGGGAAAATTATTTAGCGAGAACCACCCTCAGTAGACCCGACCGGGATTCGAACCCTGATCTCCCAGTTTTTAGTGGGACAGTCTAACTTGAGAGTGACGCCTTAAAGCAGGAGTGGCCAGACTTTTTGATCCAGGGATCTACTCCAGAGAATAAGCATCCTTTGTAATCTACTAAAGAACTATAGGCATTGTTTGTCTCATTAGTAAAACATTAATAACCCATTTTGTATTTTAATTGTCCTTTAATACAGTGAAACTAAAATGAGAATTTATTGTGAACAAATGTCTTTATGGCATAACATAATATGTTAGTTATAAAATGCTTCAGAAAATAAAATATTTATGACCTAGTGAGGTAGGTTATCAAAAACGTGTACCAAGGGTCTCTTCCTACCATCTACTTGCAAACAGGGTGGATATAATCAATCAGTGTTCAATGACCAGGAAGACAATAAGTTCGGTAAAAACACTACTTACGTAAACAGTCATTCTACTATCAATATTTTATTGAACCATTTTAACAAGTTTATAGATATAATTTATAAATAATGTAGTGATTCAATTATTTCAAATCATTGAAGTTCACTAGTTACAAGCGGTCAAACTTTCTATTTTATGATTTTTGTTACCGATGTTAAGGTAAAGTAATTAATGTATGGGGCTGAAATTTAGTATAACTAGACATTCTAATGAGGGGTACACAATTAAATATGTATAATATTAATATTATAAATTAATATATATTAATAATATTGTAACTATTTCATTCTCTACTCCCATAATTTTATAAATGTATTGTTAGATTAATTACTTTACCAAAACAATGGTAGCAAAAATCATAAAATCACCAGAGTATTTTATATTGATCATAATTATACACTTGTTAAAATTAAGCAAAACAATTTTTATGATCAAATGATAGACGAATTTTTTTTTTTCATAATTTGAAAATAAATGCAAAAGTCTTTGAAAACACCCCTAACTTCTCCAGATGCATATCAATCCTGATATTAATGAGTAAGGGTTTATATTTATAGGCTCCTTGTTGATTTATTAGAGTTTGTTGTGAAGGTTATTTGTGTACTGTATAGCCAGGTCTACACTGACAAACATTGCCCGCACACAAATGCACTTGTGTATGTTATAGCCGAATATAAATCCTTGGCAATAGAATACGAGCCGCAGTGTCTACACTGGAAAAAAAACCACAAGTTGAAATGTCTAAGTGAGGAGGAGGTTTCATTTAAAAACAATAAAAAGAGAAAAGTTATTTTATTGGTAGAATATTCAGTAGTTTTATCTTTTTAAACCTCTTTTTATTTTCATTATTTTACAATATGATAATATGACATTGAAGAGTCTTCAGGTTTTTGGCATAAGGGCGGACAAGGAGGGAGACAGAGGCAGTGGTTGTGAATGGCCAACATTGACTAGGCTAACTATTATGTAAGTTCAGAAGTAAATATATACTCCTTTTTATCTGTATATCGGTGTAGAATGTCACTCAGCTCCCTATAGCAAAACTAATTAGATAAGAAGGTTGTACTTCTGCCCACCATGGCTGTCCACACTGGCATGTATGCGCTCCCCATTATCGATTGGATATAAATGCAGACAAAGATTTGCCCGCAAACATTTATTTTTGTATGCAGACGGATGCCCAAAACAGAATTTATAAAGTTTTTATACATCTGTTCACATGTTTGTGGGCAAATGTATGGCAGTGTGGACTAGGCTTATTCTGTCTAGGTGGTGTTTGTGAAATGTGTAATTAGGTTAGTGTGGGAATGGTGGGGGTATTTTGGGAGAAACTAGACAAAAAGGGCAGTGTGCCATTGAATGTTGTCAAGATCAGCAACTGAGCAACTAGTTATTGAAAGGAGAGGTTTAGGAGGTGTAGATAGATCCCCCTGTACATCTGGTAAAACACAAAATAGCAAAACGAGATATGTATACTATATAGTATCAGAGCCAACAACACTTAAAAAGGGACATATTATTCTGACTATTGAAGCTATGTCCCTGTTTTATATGATGGTTTAAATTATATATTTTCAAGAATCAATGTTTTAAGTAGCTTAACTCTCTACAAATAAATACTAAAAACAGTTGCACAACTTCTACTTTTAATTCAAATAAGTGTTACCTGAAAAATCTTGATAGGTAATGTAATATTATACACATTGTGCCACCCATTTAAGTGAAAATTCTAGTTTTAAAGACTTAAGAATGCTGTTATGGTGGTTGATACCGTGGCATTAATTGAATAATTGATGGAAAGCTAATGTGAGGTCTTACACTTGAATAATATCTCTAAGAGAAGACTTCTGGAATTTCAGGAGCATCTAAGTCATTATATGCTATGACACGTCTGCCCATATTGTAAGTAGGGGACCTGCAAAAACAAAATATATACAAACTACACTACAAACTACTTTAAGTTCAATTCTTGATAGGTCAGCAAGTTGCTCAAATAATTAAAACCAAAATAAATACATTTATTTTTATACTAGAAAATAGTATTTTTAAGTATTTTATAGACCAAAATGGTCTATAAAATATATTAGAAAAAATTAATACATTATAGGATATTAAATTTACCTAGCACAAATCTATTTTATACAGGTACCAATACTCTATTGTCGGAAATTTGAATGTCCAAATTATATTAATAAATATTCATGTCTTGACCCTACTTTTAATTTGTGTGTCCACATGAGCTCTCCGCGGCATCTCTTTTTATGTAGGAAAAAGACTGCAAGGAAAATAAATAAAGAGATGGAAAGAGCATAAAACAAGTGTGTGAGAGGAGAAGAATGAAAGCAGTTAGAGGAGGAAGAATGGTAAAAGGAAAGAAGAAAATGGAGGCATTTTACTAAAGTGACCTGAACACAAGCTAGAAACAGGTGAGATTATGATGATCTCTGCTTTAAACCAGTAGTGTGTGATAATTTGTCTTCAGAAATGAGAGCAAAACAGGAAGTGTAAAGAGGTAGGAGCAGCAACAAAGAATACAATGATGTACAAAAGAAATGACTAGGTAAAAGGAATCGTGGCTGTAATGATAGCTTATGAGAAACATAAGTCTCCAAAGGATTAGGAGGGCAGCAACTGTTTCAATACATGAGAAATCCAACCAAGAAAAGATTTGTGTAGGGACTATTGAAAAATAATCATACTACCACAGGGTATTTTAACCCTTTCCTGGTGCAGGCATTGAACAAAGCCTGTGTTTGCTTGCACGTACATTGGTGTGGGCATGATTCGACGTTTCATTGCAACAAGTAACTGTAATATCATAAATCAATGAACAAATATACTTTTAATCAGCCCATAAACTTCATAATTAAGTTGATAGATGGAGCTACCAGTTCAATGCTATACTTTGACTATAAATAAAGTAATAAATGAGAAAAAAAATTAGTAGCAAAAATATTTGTTGGATACAAGTTTCTAAGTAGAAAAATGGCTGTCTGGCCTACATGAATATCTATGTTTCACACACTCCAAGGAATGGATTAACATGTATGAAATTGTAGTAAAATATCCGTGGCAGATTTGATTAGTTCAAACAACAAATGGAAGAGAAGAAAAAGTGAAAAACATGTGACTATATTTCTTAAACAATGATAAAGGGGATATTAGAAAAAATATTAGGCTCAAACCAGGAATAACATTGAAGTGGGGTTTTTCTGTATTATTCACACTACAGAGAGATTTAAATAGGCTTTCAAGTGGGGTTTTCTTAATTTAAGATTATTATTTTTCATTACATTTTTTTTCTTTTCAATTTTGAAGTATTTAAAAAAATTAGACTACAGTAAACTGCAACAAAACGGAAATTAGACTACAGTCAAATGCAACAAAATGGGACTCCTGTTTTGAGCTGTATTACCTACCTAAGTTAAAGTATGTGGAAACTAAATAATGCCCCATAGAAAGCATATATATTAATATAAGCAAAACAAGGAAGTGTTAAGAAAAAATATGCTACAGCACACAAAACATTGAAACAATGATGGAAGTTTAAGTGGAAATTGTTACACTATGTGCTATAGACTATGAAAATATTTACAGATGACAAGAGATCAAAAAATGAAATAGTTCAAGACAAACTGATTAAAACACGAACACATTAAGAAGGATTGTGGAATTGGAAGCAATTATGAGTGATCTCGGAGTCTGTAGAAATGTATTAACTGACTTAAAAAGAAAAAACTTATATCATAACAATATATGGTTGACAGAGCATTTTAATTTTTAGTTTTATACTTTTTATTCTTTAAGAGCAATATTTGTAATTTGGATTAACACATTTATTCAAATATAAATTCACAACGCTAATGAAGCTATCGATGAAGTAATCTGTATTGAAGAATGTTAATGCAATGAATTTTTTTATTACTAATTAATATACATTAGCTATTTCTGAAAGAGTAGGAGTCAAAGTCTTGGTGTATTGATTCCACAGCTATGACATTAGATCTATGAAAAGTATTTGAGAACCATTTAAGTATAAAACAAATAAGTGAGCACAATAGGACGAGTTCTAAAATACTTGAGGGAAAGGAGAATAAATCGGCGTGGCTAGAAAATATCATAAATACATTTTTTTTACTTTTCTTTGATCCAAAAATCCAAATTTTCTCAACTAAAGCCCATACCAAGATTTATAAAGAAATTAAAAAAACAAACAAAAATACTCAATTTAAAATAAAAATAGTTTTGAAATCCACTCGAAATTAAATTGAGATGATTTGATATAAACAATCTGAGTAAAATTCAACTAAATACATTTTTTCTTCCCTAGAAAGCCAAATATACCATTCTCCCGGATCGACTACAAAATTATCTAACTTTCTAGGTAGTTTTGGATTCAGACTTTTCTAGGTTTTCCATATTTTCCCTGTGGCCACTCTGAAAGGGGACAGGGGGGGGAAAATATCGTGTTTGTTGAAGATTTTCTGCATAGATGACCAGTTCCAAGCAGAGGGACACTTAAAATGATTATAATTAAGATCACTAAACTCTTTCACACAAAGTGAACAGATGGAGTTAGGTGGGTTTACTATTTATATACTTAAATAAATAAAGTCATGTGACTACAAGTTACTCATTAGGGAGGAAAACAAAGCATTCCTACAAATTAAATACCTGTTATTAATATCCCCAGCATGTGGAATGGGGATTGGGAATAAGGAAGGAAATTGTCTGGATAACGTTGGATGGTGGAACGATGTGAAACTAGAACAGAAATGCAATCTTGTATCCAAATAATCAATTAAAACATAGTTTGCATGTTAGTTACCCTAAAAAACAAGACATGAAAGAATTACATAATGTTAAAAAACAGCTCTGCGTTAGCAGGGTTAAAAACCAACAACAAACCTATTATCAAGTTTAAGGCCATCTACCTTTTGTCTAACCTGAAAGGAAGCAGTTTATCTTGACAGATTACACTATAACCTTATCATATAGGCTATTCCATAGCGTACTCTGTCAAGGCAAAACTTCTTCTAGGTTAAATGAAACATACTTACTCATGAAACAAAATAAACACATTTTATTAGAAAAATAATGGTTGCGGGATAAAATAGATTAAAATAGGACTAAATAAAATTCAAAATTGGCTAATTATTTACAGCTGTACTAATTTAAAATGCTAATCTTTTAGGGAAATTCCATGGATTTTTTTTTTGTGGTTTAAATTATGATTGTAAAATATTGTAATTATTTCGATTGGTTTCTTTAATATAAATGGTCTCCATTACAATTTGCACCTTGTTATAAATACTAGCCTACCTTCTCAATCCTTTATGCTGATTCGTACCCTTGGTAATTTTTACCTTCTTTGAGTTTGGCTTTTCTTTAATGACAAAAGTCAAATTTAGGGTTTGCGATTTGAATACAATGGCCAATAGGGTTGAGATTGTAAGAGTTAGTGCTATTTTGGATTGGATTTTGAGATGGTAAATGGTGAGTTGCCAATACCAAAATAAATAATTATCTTAATTACTTAAGTGATTTAAATGAAAAATATCTTCGATACGTATATGATTTTTAACATTCATGTTCCCATGTTTGAGCTAGATACAAGCTAAAACTTAAAAACATAATTATCAACAATGATGAAATTTAGTGAACAATACTTGATCATATTTTCTCCATTTAGTAATATAATATTTAAGTGGTTTTATAAATGATTCAAAATATAATTAAAATTAAATAAATCTTTTGTTGATTACTATTCTGTTTAGTAAAAGTTTAGAGTATTAATAAATAAAATCATAAAATGAAAGTTTAAAATTTTTCAAAGAAATTTGAATGAATTATTGTTACTTTTGGTCAGTCTCCTTTCCATTTATAACCATATGATTTCAAGCTAATAAAATTAATGCTTTTTTTTTATAATCATCTAATATCTGGTGTTCATAAAAATAAATTCGACTTAAAGTCCTATGTTCAAGCTATGTTTTGAACTAGTTGTTGGAATTGAAAAACGAAAGAAAACGGATATTTGTGGATGGAAAGATACTAGTCCTGGAGGATTTGGTTGAGGATTTTTAAAAAACAAACAAAAAAACAACCACTTCAATTTAAATTTCTAGGGCTTGTAAATTAGTGTTGAAAGGTTAATTATCCTTCTGGCTGAAGTAATCTGGCAGAACTTTTGATATCATAATCAAGTAGTTGTAGAAAAATATAGCGCTATTTTTAAATTGGCTGGCATCACACGCACTGAAAAACTTAGCCCATTTACAATTCAACAGCAAACAACCTTTTTCTTCCTTTGTTTGTTTCTCCTTCTTTGCTCAAGCAAACATGGAATAATCCCAAAACAACATTCCTTCCCATGGGATGAGATTGATATTGTTTTAAGAGATTGTTTGTATGAAGTTAATGTTTTAAATTGCAGTAAAATGCCTCATATAATATTTACATTGAATTTAAAAAAATATATATATAAAAACTCCTCTTAGTTTAGACTAACTGCCACTATAAGATGAATTTACTGTCCTCTTTTACTAGAGAACTACTAGGAAAGTAAATCCCTTGATCTCCATGATATTGTCATTCATTCAAACTTGCAAGGAATGGTTTACTTAAGGAAAATGAATGATTCTTCAGAATAGGATAAAAATTTACATTACCAAGGTAACCGTTAACAACTAATGGGTACTTGTCCACCACTGCTATTAGTTGATATAGTCAGTTGTAGCCTCTGTGTGGTGTAGGGAAGAGATTCAACGCATGTTTCATTATGAAATATATAATAAATGTTTATTTAAACTAGGTGGAGTGAATAACATAATATGTATTTATAATGTGTATCTAAAGTAAAAGCTGAAGATAACATGACTTGGCACATAAATACTTGAATGTAGATCTAGTATCTTTTTCTAGCTTTAAGATTTGTTTGCCTATTTGCAATAAAATTGAGGCATTGTTGAATATTATAAAATAATTGCCTCAATAATTATGAACTAAATTAAAATAGGAATTTGGGATTTTAATTTGCTTCCATGTGTGAACTGACCAGCACAAGAGATTAGGGTTTTCAAAAACTGATGTCTTTATTTTTTACCGGATGTCTAATTTTTTTTTAGCACATCTTACTACCTGTTCATGTTATACACTCATGTACTAATTATCCCATCAAGGTTATATTCAGAGGATGTGTACCCGCGTTTGTGTGTTATGTTATGTATGACATAATGAAATACAATAAAGTTTTTGAGTTAGAAGGTATTTGTGTGGAAACGTGTTATCGTATTTCACTGCATAATGGTCGCATTCTGTTTTTCAGTTTTGATTTATAAAATTTCACACCAAACTTTTACTTTTAAAAAAAGTGTGTTAAAGTTGTTAAATTTTACTTCTGTTACTGTCATAATATCAGGTCGTATTATATTCAAAACCATTTATGCTTCATGTGGAACACATCAAAAATTTAGAGTTTTATTATATTTGAGACCATACTATATTCGGGTCAATATGATAATCATGAAAGCATGGGGAAAAAAATGACCAGTTGTTTTGACCTTGAGCTTATTATTAGACTCGCCACACTGTTCCAGCCAGAGCAACTGCCCTCAATGAATGAAGGGAACAGGGAGAAATTCCTCTCCATTTTGACCTTGAATTTAGACTTATTTGCTAACAGCAACCCCATTAGAAGGGCCGGTACAGTCCCAGCGTGCTACAAAATATATCTTGAAATCAGGTATGCAGTGAAATACGATAACATGTTTCCACACAATACCTTCTAACTCAAAAACGTTATTGTATTTCGTTATGTCATACATAACATAGCCGTAAACGTCACTTCAATGTTATTTTGCCTTTTCGTCATAGAAGTACATTATGTTTGATCCACTCTAAGAACTAATCTCAGGAAGTGCTCAGTAACTTCAGGATGCTGCTGTGTAGTGGCTACTTGTACAGAACAGCTTTGATTGATTATGTGTGTTTCTTTTCTTTATGGTACATGATTTCAGCTGCATTCTTATTATCTTATGTGTAGTTGTTGTTTTTGTTATGTGAATGAGTTACAGTTATGTAAATAAAATATAGCTTAGAGATAGTGTAGAAAAACGTGGCACATCATCAAAACAAATAATGGCAAAAGATGAAAACTCATTTTGAATGTGAACTGCATAACATCCACCCTATGTATTAATATTATCAATTATGACCCAGATCTACTCCACAATCAATGTGTAATAAGTTCTACCTATTAACTATGAATTAAAGCATTAAACTACTATAACAAAATTATTACAACTTTAATAGGCCTAAAAAGTAAATGGAAGAATTTGAGTTCAAACAATAGGCAAGAGAAAAGCCATATTTTTATCACAATATTTATACTATTCTTATTGAGAAAATATGATAGGGGTCGTCTTACATTAGAGGCCATATTTTTTTATTCAGACAAGGGAAAAATAGGGGTGTTGTTTTATATTTGAGGCATCCTATATTCGTGCCAATAAGATACTCATTCACTTGTTCTGACAGTTTTCCATTTACACTAAGATGACAATCATTTCCTGATCTGTCCTTAAAAAAACTATCAGCTTAGTTTTGGAGACATTTATACAAAATTCCCTTCTGCGCACTGCCACATCCAAATGATTTAATGGATTCTGGAAGTCATTTTCACTCTCAGCCATTAATACAGCATCACCTGTATATGACACCAACTACGTCCTCACAAGCATCCCACACATTATAATCTATGAAAACATTAAACAACCTTATCTAACACCCTGTTCAGCGTCAACCCATTAGCTCAAAGCTTCATCCACCCTAATGTACACTTTATTTCCATCATATACATCCATAATTGTATTTACTAACCATGCATCCACCCCATACTCTCTAAGAACATTTCATAACATACTTCTATTCACCTGATTGTACGATTTTTCCAGATCAACAAATGTACAAAAAACTTGTTAATTACTGACATACATTTATCAGTCATTTGTTGCAATGCAATTACCAGGTCCATACAACTTCTCTCTACCTGACATAAAACCACATTGCACATCCAAAATTTTGTCCACGGTTTTTTTCATGCACTCTTTTAATTAAAACTCTCCAAAAACTTTATCTGACATTCTCAACAATCTAAATGCCTTACAATTCTTTCATCAGGGAATATTCAACATCCCAGTACACAACTCACACAACCCAGCAAGTGGTACCATGCCCACACACTTAAACACATTTCATTTGTGATCACATCTACACCTTTGCCATTCTTTAACACTTCAGCATCGTTGATTACTTAACTTATCATAACATTTTCACTATATTATGCTACTTTCTCATACTTTCATTATACAATTGCTCAAAATACGCCCTCAATTACTCTCCTATATTCTTTCATCTCAGACCATCTCACAATGTTCATTATGAATGCCATAGGTCTTTCATTGCACTCCTTGTTTAGTTCTCTTTACCCACTCCCATAACAATTTAGTAGTCACATTCAAAAGAATAATAATGTGGCATCAAGCAATCAAAAGAGCAGCACTAACCTCCCTCGGTTGTATCCTCTTCCTCTACCATACCCTTGGTTATAGCCATAACCGCCATATGGGTGACCACCGTAGCCACCATGACGGGCAAAACTGTTGTACTGGTAGCTGAAAATGAATTAAACAAAAAATCATTAATTAGAAAGAATAGATTAATTTTAGTCACACAATATCACATCCTATTTTACCCTCAGAAAGACTAATCATAAAATCACTTTCAAAAATCAACTCAGTAGAATTTGCATCACTGGGTAGATGAATATTTAGCTGTCCTATTTTGAGTTATTTCTATAACTATACTTACTGAGGCAGGTAAGGAGCAGGAGCAGAGAAGCCTTGGCTCTCTGGTGTGCCTTCACCCCTCTGGGGCCTCTTACCGGGATGCTCTGGCAGCTGAGGCCTTTTTGGGTCACGTAGGTAGTTATTGAAATATTCTACCTGCAATATATTGTTAACACAGTATTTAGGGCACAGTAGACAGTGGATAAATTATCACTTTTGGTATGGATGTTGTTAAGGATTAAAGAATGTATTTGAAAAAACAAAAAATAAAAGACGCAATGCTTTATCGTAACCTACATTAAATAAATAGATAAGATAGAATTGCAGAAAATGAAGCACAAATAAAAGTGAGAACACTAATTCATAGATACCATAATTTGTGGTAAATAAAAGAATTGGATTTAGATAAATAAAAGGTTGAATTTTGGTATTAAATTTGGTAAATATATGCTCTTTTTCGAACAAAAATGGTTAAATAAGATATTCAAGAATTTAAGTGGTAAGTGAATTATTTTTTGTGTTTGTAAACTTATGATTTGTTATAGAACTATCAAGAAAAAAACTATAAAAGGGCAGTTGGTATTTTTTTTCCTGGCAATTTTAGGCAACGAACAATTTTGTCTGCTACCAAGTGTAAATGTGTGTAGTTTGCAATTTGATAGTTCCCATTCAAATCAACCTAATCAACCATTATTCACATAAAAAAGGCCAAGCAATAATAGGTTAATAACTTAATATTTTATTTCCTTTTACTTCCCATATTATGTATAATATACTACAACAAACTTGAATAAAATTTTATATTCATTTTAATGTGCTAAATACAAGTTCATAAATCAAGTTTCATGATATTTCTGTGTCCCTACTAATACATATCTCTATTTCCTGTGTTTGTCCTTCCTGTTATTCCTTTTACATGTTCTTATCCAAGTGTCCATCATTCTTTACCAATTTCCTTTTCCTCCCTTTAGTGTTTTAAGGATTCTTCTTTTATGAATTCATAACAAAAAAATCATCACAAAATTCACTAAGTTTCTGACTGCATGAAATGAGTAAATTTTTATTGTCATAAGGATATGTATCTAGAATATGATGCAACATTACATCAGCGTCTCATAAACATGACATCCGTTGGCGAGGGGTTGATGTGCTGCTATATGTACTGTAGGGATAGTGTCAACGCTTTTGCTATAATTTTTTCCACACCTTTCTAAGAAACTGCTATTTGACATTATCCCATGCCTCAGCCACCAAGTAGATAATATCTTTGATTGTCCCTTTTACAGGAGTTCAAGTATGGAGAGTGAAATATCTTCATTCCCAATTAGAGTTCGTAAAAGCATTTTTTTTTGTATGCATATTTAAAAGTACGAAACATTTTCTGGTCAATTGGTTGTAAATACTAGGCGGGGTGATTGACCTTGGTCCACTCGCTGAAGTACCATGTGTAAGCTAAATGACACACAGAACAATAGTAGCCAACCATCAAACAATACTGTATGCAGTGTCCCCAGTGATAATATAGTGTAATTGTTGGTTAAATGCTTGTAAACTAATTGTTGGTTTAATTGTCAGTTATAATATATTTGTTCTGATAATTCAAACATCATCGAATCTGAATAGAACCCTGTTTCAATAAATTTGTATTGGCACGATTTAAGTGTAAATATGTTTTAAGTGTTTTTACTTTTATTTGAGCTTAGTTTTCTACAACTCTAGCATGTTTATTTAATTGCATATGTTGATAATCACTAACATTGTATTTCCAAGTTGATGAGTTGATTATGTAAAAAAAATTACCTCTTTTTTGACCTCTTCCACCTTCTCTGCATGTTTGTTAAAGATGTGCTTGCGTACAAATTCAGGTCCCTTGAACTTTTTCCCTGAAAGGGGGCACAGCCATTTGTCCTTGGCTAACTCCTGTGTGTTGGCCTGCACAAACTTCTCCACCTCGCTGAGTCACCAGTAAAGGATAGAAATTAACAAATTTAAGTTCTAAAAAGTAGATAGTGAAAATAAATAATTGCCTAATGACATGGAACTATAAGAAATCAGTTTGGAAACATGATAAAATAAAGTAATATATGGAAGAAAGCCAACCTAAAAGGATAGTGAGGCAAGGCCTTAATAGAAACAAATAAACTGCTTTATTAATTTTTCACACACTTTACACCGAATAAGCTAATCACTTACACTTTTACCACTGACATAAAAGTTTACCACTTCAAGAAACAAAGATCTGATATAATAGCTCTGAATAGTTCAAAATGATGTGTAGGTGTGAAGAATGCATGTAGAAATGACTATTGAAGCCTTACCTAACCATCCTTTGGGGTTGTTTTCCCACTTTATCGGTGATATCACATTACGATACGGTATATTTAGTGTTTCCACATTTAAAAAATGATGGGGAGTCTTTACATCGAACTCAATTATTGAATTTAGGTTCCAAAAGCCAACATTAGTTGCCATATTTATTTGTTTAACTAACACGAAGTGGTGAAATCTAAGTTACAACTCAATCTATTATATAGTACCAAGTAATATCTTTGTAAGGATACATATCAGGGTCCTTGTAGCCAAGCTTGCTGTAGTCTTCATCTGTAACTATCATATTAGGCTGGAGGAATGAAGCAACCTTTTGTTCAAACATTCGACAGTAGTCACTGATCTCCTGCTGGCTCACCTGGAACAATTTTAATTTTTTAATTATGATATCTGATTATCATTAATTTATAAATATATTGTTTCAAAGTCATTGGTATTGGTGTTTCTATAGCTAGAGTAAGTCTTTTTTTTTCATTTGAAGCTGATCAAAATATATGAATTATTCCCGAAGCAGAATTTAAATTTTAATATTGTTTTTAATGTTTTAAATTGACAGAAAAAATATTGTGCATACATGCATCAAAACTATATCATGACACGCCTTGGTGGCATAGTTAGCTAACGCGCTAGATTCATGTAAAGCGAGACTGCCGAGGACGAGGGAGATTGAGGTTCAAATCTAGGTCAGGTGAACTGGGAGTGGTTTTCATAAATGGTTTTCCACTCTCCCCCCACACAAATGTGGGGTCAGTTCCTTTAAAATTCAATCTTTCCCATTTCTGACACATTAGAGTGATTAGTACTTAAGCATACAGCCCAAACGAGTATTGAGACGCGATGCTATAATTTAAATCGAAACTATTTCATGTGTTTAATTTAATTAAGAATCAGTCAAGATTGGCACTGGGTTAGTATCAACGTTGTTAAAAAATTTTTTTTAGCTAACTTGCCTCTATAAATAAAGCTAGTTAATCCCAAAACTTGGGTATAAAATAAGGTTGGAAGAGATCCTGAATGCTTGAGATTCTATCCACTCCCCATTGACCCAAGAGGGATTGATTCTTTTTAAGTTTCAGACTGAAACAAAGCTGACTCATCAATCACTTAATATCCTTTGTAGACAGACTTTCTCTTTGTTCTCTAGCAAGATGAAGAGAAGACATGGTGGATGGGGGGGG
>CABFVX010001090.1:27980-70623 GCA_902151425.1 Timema shepardi
GGGGGGGGGGGGATTTTAACTTGTGGAGAGCTAAATAAGTTTGTGTATGACTCATTGTGATCTGATTCTATCAACAGTTTTTTTTAGCATCTGTATTATTACCTATTTAAGTTATAATAAGCATATTTACTAATTACACTTATGAGTTAGTGATGAGGAAGGTTAAATTTAGAGGAAGTATACCCACGTTTGTGTGAAGAGAGAAAGTGGATACCCATTTAGGGAAAACCACCCTCAATACCCCCCAAATAGGATTTGATCCTCGATCTCCCTGTTATCAGGAATTTAGTCTGATGCTAGAGTTAGTTACATCTAAGACAGTGCAGCCACCAAAGCAGGTCTACCAACAGTTATAAGTTAGGTTCAACAAGCTGATTTAGAGCCACGATAATATAAATCCCAATTTTTATAGGAAGAACAATAGAATTCACCAACATTGATTGGAAGTTACTAACATTTGACATTATAGAAATATGTTTTAAATGATTTATTTATTATATATATTTCATCTAAAAACTTATAGAAATACTTTAATAATACATCCTTATGGATTACTTAATTATTTGTCTTTACACTGTCAATCATACGGATTTTTAATGAATACAAATTTTATATTCTCATTTAAGCCATATTGGCAATATGAACTGTAATAGTGCAGAGAGCTAAAAATTAAATGTATTATATTTTCACGTTTATCTTATTAGAACCAATCATTATAAGCCATAAACAAATCATTATTTTGTAAACCTTAAAACAAATAGCAAATAAAATGTGTTTCAAATTAAAGTTATTTATTTTTTACACTACAGAGAGTGAACACTATTAGAGATTAGTATTTGCGTCATCAAAATAAACATGGGTAGGTTTCATATGTGAAAAAAACACGTCCGCGAAGTTGGCCCCTCCAATTTAAAAATTCTATGATAGTAATAATTTGTTCTTCGCTTGTTCCAGAATGTTCCGCAATTTTCTTTGTTTGTTTTGCTTTGATAAGCCCACAAATGATATTTTTACATTTTTGAGGGAAGGGGGAGGGACAACTTCATGGTAGCCCCACCCCCAGCACTTAGGAAAATTTACATTTTTATGGGTGCAATCGTTTGTTTTGAATTGTAGCACATAAAGTATTGTTTGTTTCCCATTTGTTCTTGCACAAATGGGACATGAACATCTAACACTTTGTTTACTTGTTAGGGGTCAACTTAATGGTAGCCCCTCAACTTTGAAAAATCCATTTTTATTTATGATTGCATTCGTTTGTTTCAGATTGCCACACAAACATTTTGTTTTTTCCGTTTTGATAATCTCACAAATGTTATGTTTACATTGGTAGTGCCAACTTTGAGATACCTCCCTCCCACAGTTGAAAATTTTAATTCTTATGGTTGTGATTGTTTGCTCGTTTGTTTCAATTTTTTTACGACCCCAAAATTAATTATACATTTACATATGACATTCATGAATTCACACCCTTCTTCACTTTTAAAAACTTTTTTTATTATTAAAATACTTTTTTCTTCGTTTGGTCCAAATTGTTCTGCAATAAAATTAGTTTTTCTGTTATGATAGCTTCACTAATGATATGTTTACTTTGAGCCTTCATGAAGCTGCCTCACCATCCTTTCCACCTAAAAACACATTTTATAATTGCAATAATTTGTTTTTAGTTTGTTCCAGAAAAAATAGTTTGATCTGTTTATATACGCCCATAAATTGTATGTTTACATTGCACATCCACGAAGTTGAACCCCTCCACAATCTTTTAAAAATTCATATTTTTATGATTGCAATCATTCGTTCTTCGTTTGTTTCGAATGGCTCCTCCTCCACAGAATCCTGACAAGTATATGAGATTTGAGGATTCAGTGTTTTATTGGATTCTATGGCCGAATCTTTCACCTTATAAACAAAGAATAATAGTTTGATTTTTTAATTCAAAAATTACTAAGTTAGGCCTACTTTAAATGCACAACTTAATTCATAATCATTATTTTGTCAGACCAAAGATAATCATGAATAAATTTTCTTTTTTAAAAATAATAATTGTTAGGTGTAAAAAATTTAATGTGCCTTACACACCTATGGAAAATTTGAACTTGACCGTTTCAGTGCATGCTTACTTCTGAAACTTTCACCTCATGAACAATCTTGTAAATATTTTAATGAACAAATTATAGCTCTTCAAAAACTGAAAATCAAAACTAGAATTACAAATAAGCTCGAAATAAATAAAACAAATTACGGCTTTTTTTAAGAAAATAAGAACACATTACACACGATAAAGAGTCAGCCACCATAACGTATGTGTTTACTCGACAGCGGCTCGAGTGATGATTAAATAAACATGAATTAATTCTTACTACCCAACTGGTTTTAAATATCTACAACTATGCAAAGAACCCCAATTTATCTCATATGATCCTTAAGTTAGATATTTAGTGGGTTTCATGAAAAACAAATACTGTCAACAGTTAGGATATCGATAAAACTGTTTATTTACGCCTACCGGCTTATATATTGAATATTGATTATTTGTTTAGAATTGATTCAGGTTATATGATCACTTAGTTAGTGCTATCGAGTTTTAAGAATCAAATAACGACTTGCTATTTCATAATTTGTTTTTAAATTGATTTTAACTAAGAGTTTATTATTTTTTTCAAATATGTTATTGAAGTAATTGTAAAAATATTCAAACGCATTCTTGCCTAATAAAATAGGAATGAACATATTGCAAGAGTCGAAAAAGTGTTCGTGTTTAAATATAATGTATTCTTAGAAATCGATATATTGCAAGAATCGAATATATTTCTTGTTTCCTATGAGAAGATAGATAATAGATATAAAAAGTAATAATAATAATACTTACATACTTAGGCATTATTGAGTTCATTATTTCTCAAGATGATTAAAGATGATCAAATGGTATCTAGGTCTAATGTGTGTTTATTTTGCATGTTTTTTTTTTAAACTTAACTTATTCTATCAACACTTTTAAAAATAACTTAAAGACACTCAAATTTTGATTGATTTGATTTCTAAACAATAATATGAGTCTAGAATGTTTAATTTGCCTGGATTTTAACCAGTATTTTATGAGGGGTGGTTGGGGTGGGTTAAAATTGAAAGATTTATATGAAGAAAAACTTCATTAGATTATCAATATATCTTTGCCAAAACTTTATTATTAATTTCTGATGAGCTAACGTGTATAGGTTTCAGTTATGGCGTACAACTTAAAAATTCTTTAGCTTGTGAAATGTGTTCTTTCCTTTTATAAAATCCACAATTTATTGTATTAATTCTGAGTTTATTTGAATTCTTGGTTTTGGTTTTCAATTATGAAGAATTTTAGTGTGTTTAATAAATATCTATAAGATTATGAGATTAAAGTTTCAAATTACATGTGTTATATCCCTATAAGGAAAACCTCTTCTAACTTTATGAGGTAACTGTATTATATTTGGAAGAAGTTATAAGTAAGGTGGAGAGAAACATGTAACTACATATTACGTTAGTCTCTTTTATGTTTCTATCCACCTTTACATTACCTTCTTCCAAATATAATATATCGGCATGTGTTGTAATAATCGAATCCAATTTTCACATTGAAGGGGGAGTAGGGTATCAGGCACGTCATATTTTCTATGCAATAATGCTTGGAACAATAATGAAAAAGGAAATGTTCAAGAATTGGAATTGAAGAATCGAGGTTGGACTCGAGAATCGGAATCTATAAAAACAAGTAATGTGACATCTCTATGGACTACATAAATTAATTTTAACCTAACAAGTAATGGGGTGAGAAGATTTGGGGATTAACGCCTTTCAACACAGGATCACTGTTGAAATTGATTAGGTTATTGCAATATTTTAGCAAAATTAATTTATGCGCTTAGTTGTACTTCATTGGCAGTAAACAAGTATCAATTGGAAACCAAAATTAAATTACAAATTACCTTTTTAAATTCACCTCATACTAACAACTATAAGCACGGCGTTGAATTCAAGCCGAAGCATATTTTGGGTGGATTGTGGTAATATTATTTATTTTTTATTTCCTATATCTGAGCAAAATGTTAGATAAAATAACCTATTAATGTGGACTGCACATAAGCACTTTCTTAGCAGCCTTTATATCTTAAGCTAATCAATTTTTGGGCAACATTGAATGTGCTTAGGTATTTAAGTGGTTTAAAATATAGAGGAAATTTAAAGGGTAACAAACCTAAAAAATCTTTAAGGGGTATCAAACCTAGATTGTTTTCATTCACACACACCCAACACAAAATGTGACCCAAAAATTAGATGGTTAGAATGGCATGTAAGTGTAAAGAATTGTATTACCTTAGAAATTGGTGGAATGCTTCGGGCATGCATGATGCCACATCGATTGGGCATCTCATCTTCATTAGGGTATTCACAATGGTTGTAATAATCTACCGAATGAACTATGCGCAAATATAGGAGCAGTTTGTCCAAGACCTAAAAATACATACACAATCTAAAATCTCCATTAACATATTGAACAGCAATGTTATAATATATAGTAGTGATGGACACTATCGAATGAAAACTATCGAATAATTAGATAGTATTAAACTATCAAATCAATCAAAAGTTTAAAAATTATTTGAATGAAAAGTATTCATATTCATTCACATTGCTGATCGATAGTCAACTTTAATGTTTCGAATGTTTTCCTTGTTACAGGGATGCGAAATATTAGTTTCTATAAGGTCCATTATTGGGATTCTCTCAATAGTCAACATTATGGTTTCGAATGTTTTACTTGTTACAGAGATATGAAATATTCGTTTCTATAAGGTCTACTATTGGAAATCAATCCTCGTTTTACATCGTTGAACAATTATTATTTTTATTATTTAAGTCAATCTTATGGTTTCGTTCTCATCTATTGTTTATCCACACTAATCGTGTGTTAAAGTAAGCCTACAGTTTATCATTCACATTGTAGTTTATTTCACATTTTCCTAACCATAGTGTTTAGATTATTATTCAAACCTATATGTATTTATTTGTTATTAATTTAATTTATAATAAAGGTCTTTCCCATAAGGATATTCAACTAAGTCCGCAATACTTACAAATTATGCAATGCCTTAGCTCAGTTAGTAACGAGTCTGCCACTAATCTAAGACTCTCGGGTTTGATTCTAGGCATGACTGATAAATCTATTATTGGTAAATGTGGGTTTACCGTTTCACAGTGATGAATTAGCGGCTAAGGGCCGGATGTTGTGTCTGTTCTAGAATATAGTTAATATAAAAGTCATGTGCTGATATAATAAAATGGTTCAGAAAGAGCAAATAAAACACCATAAATAACAACAAAACACGAATTCAGCCACCTTAATATATTCATGTATTTACTTTCTTTTGCCATAAAAATAATAAATCCTTATAGACGTCAAATATGCTACACATTGAAAATTAATAATACATCAAAAATATTCATAGCTTAGCCTCCGTATTTTATTCCTGGTGAGTGTAGGCCTTTTCTTTTATTCTGGTAAAACATTTGTCTGTTACAGTGGTTTATGTTGTAAGTTTTTCTTTGGCGCAATTGGCATCTGTTTTAGTTAAATTATGCTCTAATTTAAATCCATATAGGTTAAGTTTATCTTCAAAGTAGTATTACTGGGACAGTGCCTTTAAAATAATAATAATCACTAATTTGAAATTATATTGCGATAGGATTATCATGATATTAAACTATTTTAGGCGAATAAGAATCCAAATAAATTACAAAATATTGTGAAAATTATTCATATTAGTTCTATCACATATTTTTAAAACATTGATTAAAAATGTATTTCAAAATAAAAACAGCATTTAGAAATATTATCTAATTAAATAATATGATCACCATTATAATATAACTATAACTAATATTATCAATTTCAACTAATCTATAAATGCATACAACGATAGTGAATTGTTATTTAGGATATCACTTAAAATTGTAATATCAAAAAAATTACTTTTTTAGTTCCATAATATGTTTTTGTTTAAAGTCAAGAACTCATAAATCACAAAAGCAACCAGTGAAACCACCAAACTGCCCTGTATGTTTTTTAAGGTCTCAAATAACCCTCGGCCTTCTACTGTTGGTACAGTAAACATTATCTTTAAATAGACTAATAATGTATGTGTGTTTATGTTTGGTAACTGGCTGTATTTCATGACACAGGCAAGTGAAAAAGAAACAGCTATTAATATTTTGATTAGTCAGCTTTATTATGACTGAATTAGACACACACAGCAGCGAATGAAGAGACAATTCATTCGATTGAAAACAGAAAAGGACAATATCCAAAGTATATTATGAAAAAGTATATAGGAAAAAAGACTGCAAAGGAGGCCAAGAAAGAGAGGAGCAGATAACAGAAGATGTACAAGTGAGAAGAGAAGAAAAGAAATTAAAAATAGAAAAAATGGTGGAAAAATAGAGGAAAATGGAGAACTTTTACTAAAGTGACCTGGCTACAGGCTGGAAACAGATGATGATTTTGGCAACAAAATAAAAAAAGCTACATAAAAGTTTTAATCCTGATTTGTGCTAAATGAAGTTAATGTATTTCATTAAATAAACTTGTATTTTTAATTAAAATAATTGGGGAAGGTGATTTGAAAATGATATCAACTTGAATATAATTATATATTGCTATGATTAGAAAAATTATAGCTAAAGGTTTTATGTTCTTGGCCTACTATAAACACAAATATATAAATAAGAGCTATTTTTTTTAAATCTATATTTTATTTCATTTAATTACAATTTTAAAAATAAAGGTCTTTATTAAAAATTTGTTAATAATATTTGTAAATTTTCATGACTTTGTTATTAAAATATTGAAAATTCTTGCCTTTTCAGGGAATTTCATGACCTTTTTTGCAATTAGTAAACAATATTTGGTTTAGTTAATAAAAATATTTTTAAACATTTCTTTTGTATTAGCATTTGTATAGTATTTGAACTAGGCAGTATCAAAATAAAGGTAGACAATGACATTAAGATTTTTATTAATATGGCATTAAATCAACAAAATTGACCATAATTCGCATTTAAAATGCAAAAGTCAATTTAGCAAAAATATTAAATATTTAGTTTTATTTTGCAAATGTATTATTACTTCAAAAACACTACAATGGTTTTTAAATATGTTTTGGTACAAATTTTATTGTCCTGAGTAAAAGTTTGTAGAAAAAAGTGTCATGAAATTTTGATGTCTCAATACAGAGTAAAATACAAGCATATGTTTAAATAACTTGTTACTACCCTCAGAAAGACTAATCATAAAATCAGGTTAATCAACAATTCAAATTTTCATCACTGGGCAGATATATGTAAAATTACACTAATGTGTCCCAATAGAAATGTTTTCACAAAAGAGTTAGTAGCAATGTTTTTGATCAAAGCATTTTTGCGCTCCTGGTATTACGAATGGTTATAAGTTTCATACATGTCGAGGTCAGTCAAAGTTTATGTAACTTCAAAACATCAGTATTTACACTTTTCTGCAATTTTTTTTTGTATGTGACTGCAAGGCCTAAATTGGAAAGCGTGTTTGTATAATATTGTGTTATAGATTGTGAATGACAAAACGAAGGTTGCAGGTTGTTGTGATTAGCCTGTAAACGAATAGAATAGAGAAGCTGACCACATAAACACAGGACTTTACGTGATAGGTTCATCAGTATTTAGGGTAGAGGACTACCACTCGAGCCCAAGGTACTGAGGTTAATAAACCGTGTAGAGATCACCTAGGAGTCAAACAGGCCATTGGTTATTCCTAGCAACAACTCGTTTTGTCACAAGATTCCAAATATTCTTCAGATTATTTCAGCCTTATATTATTATCAACATCACATGTGTACTTGAGATAGAAGCACCAATAAAAAAAACTTAAAAATAAGTTTTCATCAATTATGAACCCACACAGGCATACACCACCATCTACCCCTAACCTCGGCCATAACATATTCTGACAGATTACTTACGATTTAGGTGAAAAGAGGGGTTGGTGGCATGTATTATTTTTAATGTCTAAAGTAGTTTATAATGGCTGCATAGATAGGAAAAGTGTGCTGGCTTGTTTGTCGTTAAAGAATAAATAGAAACTATATTTTTTCCTTGTGCTACCTAACTGACATTTAAAAAGGATTTTTAAGATTAAATATGGGTCTTGAGACAAAGTAAATTTTAGGGCAATGTTTATTCTGGAGGATTTATATCCCTGAAAATTTCTGCGATGTCTTCATGTTAAAACAATTATAATTTGGGTCTACCGTTTTCTAGTAAGTGTTCGGATCTTGCTGTTCTATCCCCCATTTAATGTTTATCTAATTAAGTTATTTGGTGTATTTTTATTCTTAATCGTTGTCAATGTATTGTACAGGTTCATATTAAGAGCTAAAGGTCACCTTAATGAGTCCCTCGTCTCTATCAAAGGTGGCTGCATCATCTGCAAGCTGCCCATCCTCGTGGTCCCCTCCATGACCTAACAACTCTTCTTCTTCAGCAGATGCTTCTTCAATCAGGTAATCTGTTATATTCTTCATGACTGGATTCTTTGACAGAAGGCCAAATGACTGGAATGTTGCAAATTTAAATGTCATTAAATAAGAAATTTCTCATATGAAAAGACATCAATGAAAAAGTCATATTCCCAAAAATTCAAACTAATGTGCAACTGTGGAAATTTAAAGTGGGAAGTGGGAAAGTTTTACACGAAAAGAGAAGTGTGTTTGTTATTATCTAGGCCCAACCTAACTATCCTTTCAGGTTGGCTTCCTTCACTAAGTGTTGAAACCATTTTAATTATTTGTTTATTTATTAGATTTTTATTGGAGTGTTTTTGTTTTTTAAATTGTGTTTATAGGCGTTATTTCTAATTTAAAAACCAATATTTCCATTGTTTTAACTTTTTTTTTTTCAAAAGTATTTACTGTTTATAAAAATGAGTGTCATTCATATTTAAGGACATGTGATTTAATATACTTTTTAACATTTAAAAAATATAAATAGGCTTATACTCGAACACGGCTCGAAAGCTTTTAGAAATACTCAACTCGAATGAAAAAACCCAATCTTGCAGATGCATAATATATATTCAAGTCCTTGTTTGGACATATTGCGAAATCTTTTAAAGGCTGAAAACAAAGAATTAATCTATCGAAATTGAAATTAAAGTACCAAAATGGGTAAGTAGAAATCATGATTCCTAATGCCAAACTAAAAAAAAAAACTTTATGTCCATGAAAATACTCATGATATCCTGTGATCCATTTTATACCTTAAAATCCGAAAAAACTAATACTATCCCCATTAACATCCCTGGTATAGCCTCACTTGAATATTTTTCTGTTATTTGCTCCTTCCCTCTCTTTCTTGGCCTCCCTTGCAGTCTTTTTCATACATTTCTTTGGCATCCCCTCATTTTCCATCCTCATTATATGCCCATACCATCTAAGTCATGCTTATCCTACTATATCAAGTACTCCCTGAACCTTTTCTCTTTCCTGGATAACTTCATTCCTAATCTTGTTTCTCCTCATGACAGCCAGTATGCTCCTCACAAACTTCAATCCCATTTTCTCTCCTTTCCTAATCCCTCTTACATTCAATGCCCATGTTTCTGCTGAATGTGTGACAATGGGTACAAGGTATGCCCTATAATACAGTTTCTTACACATCAAGGGCACTTCTCTTCTCTATAGCAGGTCTCTTACACAACTAAAGAACAACTCTACCTGCTGTCCTCTTCTCATTAGATCCTTTCTACTTCTACCTTTCGCCTCAATCCAGCTTCCAAGATATTTTAAGTTCTGTACTTTTACCAGATCTACTTCATCCAACTTTATAGCTTTACTATGCATTATACTATTCTTTGTTATTATCATCACTTCACACATTGTTATGCTATTTACTTAACAGTTTTAAAAAGCAATAAAAAATATGATACATGAGTAACAAATCAATAAAACAAAATTTTAAATTTATATATAGTTTGAATAAGATTAATATTTTTCTTCCCGCATCCATGATGTAGAGAAAGATGCACTTCAAAAGAATGGAACGAGGTTTGCTTGAAGAGCTCTGTGTTATATTTTAATTTGTGAACTCTTGAGACCCTGCAGTTTTCTGGTAAGTTTGTAGGCCTTGCCCTTCTATCCTCCTTTCAATGTTTAATTGAATACAGCCGTTTAGTGCCATTTTTTCTAAGTTTATATTTTTATAGCTATTTAAAAATCATAAATAAAATATTTCACAATTCTTTATTTTATTTGTCTAAGGAAAGTCTCCATCAGGTTTTGAAAATGCAAAAAAAAAATCTAGACATTAATGGCTACGTACAGGCCCAGAATCTTTCTTGACAGCAACTTGTTCTACCACCTTCTCGTCCCCAGATTCAGACCAGAGACCACTCCTGGCGTCAAGGTTGTGTACAATACGTGCCGACAACTTGATGTCATGTCTCACCACTTGCCGGTGGGCAGTGATACCATTAACAGTTCGTATCCGCCGGCTCAGATCTCTGTTCACTATGGCTCCCAGTTCACAGTCACGGAGCTACAAGCAACAATATTAACGTTTTGTAGTTTTAACTACCACCAATACCATTCAATAAAGCTATTAAAGTAAGAATATTTCAAAATAATAGAGCTGGGATAGGTTTGAGCAAGAGTTGGGTACAGGGGTACATAAGATAGAAGGAAGCAAGGCTGAGATGGTATGACCAGGTAATGAGGATGGAAAAAGAACAATTCCCAAAGAGAATGATGGAGATAAAAGTTGTAGGAAAAATACCATAAGGAAGACCAGTAAGGAAATGGGAGGAGCAGATAAAACTAAGTGTGCGAGTGAAAGGAGAAGAATGAAAAAAAAAAGGAAGATAGAGGAATTTTAGTAAATTGACCCAGAGACGGTTCATGAGGACAGTAAGAAAGTGCTACAGTAGCCCAATAGCTTCTTTGGTGCTGACTGACAGTTCACAACTGACAGTTAATAGCTTTAAAAAGTTACCAGATTAAATTTCGTATCCCTACGTCGAACCAGATGATCTGCAAAGACATGTGTTTAGCAGCTCTCACTTTTGACAGTCAAAATTTAGGTATATACCTAAATTTTAACTGTCAGAAGTTATCTGTGAGCTGTCAGCCAGCACCAAAGAGGCCTTGGGGCTACTGTAGTTATATTTCCCTAGTAAAATAAAGTCAATTTATAATATTATCATCTCATACCCGTATGTTGTTTAGGTTCCAGCAGATCTCCTTAATGTTGACACTTCTCTGAAAAGTAACCCAACCCCTCCGGAACCACCTCCTGTCCTGTTGAGGGTCAGCAATGGCCACACGCAAGAACCCCGGATACCGCTTACACATCTAGATACATAGACATGTATAAATATTTAGTCCTATTTGTCAAATTTACTGCTCATATTAAAAAAAAAAAGAAGATACAAAGGATTAAAATTCAATGAAAATAATCAGGCTTAGGCCAAAGGAAGTGCAAGTATTTCTAGAGTTTTTATAGCATTACATTTTTTTGGCCAAAACAAATCAAATATTTCTCCAGCAGCAACATAGAGTTTAATTTTCTGCACCTGCTAATATCAACATATCTCGAATATCTGTCAAGGGTATCTTGGAATTTTGTCAAACCCTTTTCTCTTTACTTAAACAGTTTTGACAAAATTTCAGGACACCCTTGACAGATATTAGATCTGGTGATATTAGCATGTGCAGAAAACTAAACTCTATTTTGCTACTGGAGAAATATTTGAATTATTTCTGCCAAAATATGTCAATTCTATGTTCCTTGATTAAGCTCAGTTACAGATAAAATAATATGGCATGGTGTTGAGAAATGTAACAAGTGAATCTGAGGGTGCTATGGTTTTTTTATGGATGTGTTATGTTTTTTAGAAATGTTTTATAGCCTCTTTTGGGGTGAGAACAGTTTGTGTTGGTGAATAGAGGAGGCTTCCCCTCTTTTTTTCTACCTAGGTCTCATTTTTAAGCATAACGGTATGCTCGAGATTACAACTATACTGTTTTATATTAAGTAATCAATTAATCAAACACCTTAGTGACTCAAGCACTTACAGCTTCAACCTCCTGCTTAGTAATGGTGGGGGCCAGGTTTCTCAAGAAAATGGATGCAGTGCGGTGAAGCGGCCTTGGCTTCGGCTCCTTCTCTTCCTCCTTTCTTTCTCCTTCTTCCCTCGCTACTTCCTCTTCTTCTCCCTCTTCACGAGCGTTCTCCTTTCTCACTTTACCATCCTCTGGCTTGTCCAACTTGAGGCTGGAGTCTTCCTTGTCTGACTGCACATACAAGGGTTGACTACAACATCAACATCCAATTATCTCAAGACTGGAGTGGGGGAATTAGAAGACACACCGAAATTTCACAAGATGTTTTTTCACAAACTTTTACTAGCCCATTAAATTAAATATAAAAATATTATGAAAGTTGATTGTTGTATTTTCAAATGTATTTTACAAATTCAATTTAAAACAAAATGAGATCATTCTTTGCCCTTTTTTGTCTGAAAATGCCAGAGAAAAAATAGTATCAACAGCAGTATTATCGATTTTTTTTCTTTATTATTCCTGCAAACAACTAAAGTTCTTACTCTAGACTCTAGAGAATTTATTTCTCTCAACCAAAGACCGTTGGTAAAGTAAAATAATGTATATGTTTTATCTTGCTTATATGACAGTCATATTGTGAACAAATGCAAATATTTAAGAAAGAGAAATTTAGCTGTAATTTTTCTATCCATAGCACTCACAATATCACTATCATTTTGAGTTTTTTTTAATCATTAGTAGCCAAAAAAAAAAGCATTCTAACTACCAACTTTTCTGAAATACTATTTTTTATTTAGGGAAATACAATCATTTTATTCAACACAATTCAGGGTCTCTAGGGTTTAGTCATCGATGTGTAATATATAAACCCCAGGGCAATTATTTTGTTCAACTTTGTAAATCTTGTGGCTGAATAGTCGGAATATTAGATACATAGTTATGTTTGAATGAGAAATCCAATGAGAGTGTGGTTTTCCATATTCTTCACCCAACAACATCAAAAATTAGAATTGGTGAATTTGTTATTATTCGTTCAAAAAAAATATTTCCCAACTATGCTGGAATTTTTTAAATGTGGGAAAACAATTTTACTAATCTCATTTACTAATGAAGAAAAGAAAAAAACTGAACTAAGATGTGATCCCTAACCTTTAAGACTTGGACTTTGTGACTTTAAAGGTCAATACACTGGTTGAAATAAACAATGCCCTCAGAAAGACTAATCATCAAATCACTTGGCAATCAATGAAATCATTTTTCATCCTTGGGCAGCTAATTAAGTAATAGCTGGGTTTTTTTCTCTCTTAAAAATAATTTCTATAATCAACACACGGAGATGATGAAGATGAAGTGTTTAGGAAAAATACCACAAGGGAAGCCAAGAGATTGGAGGAGCAAAACAAAACATGTGCGAGGGAAAGGAGCAGTATGGAAACAATTAAAGGAGGAAAAACCGTGGAAGGAGAGAGGAAGATGGAGACATTTTACTAAACTGACCTGGCCCCAGGATGGAAACAGTTGAGGATGAATTTGTAGCAAAGGGTTTATAAGATACCAACATTTTACCTTCTCTCGTACCATTATTTAAAAACTAAATAGTTGTTTCAATAAATGAGTCTTATTATTTTTATTTATGCTTGTTAACTTTTATTATGAATTTAATGAACAAAAAGGCGTTTTTATGAATGTGTGTTGCTATAGCATATTACCTTCATAATATTGTAAATAGAATAAACTATAGACCCACTTACTATATCTTCCATTTCGTTAGTAGTGTCAAGATCCATATCTTCACTAAGAGATCTCTTCCTCTTCTCGCCATGAGGAGTCTCTTCCTCTTCCGGTTCACTAGCAGGGGTAGGTGACCCCACGGCAGGGGCCTCCAGACCAGGGGGAGGGGGTTCATCGTCTTTATTGTCCTTCTCTACAACCTCTACAACATCAACGACACACATTACAAGATAAACCAATCAAACTAAAATGTTATTTCTTGAGAGACAAAGTCATCATGCTGATCCCAATATCTCAAAAAAGTAGGAGTTTGCGAGTTTTTTAATTCAAGTTTATCTCGAGTTGGGTTGAATAAATATATGATTTTAAAACTTAATTATTTGTAATGAATAAGATGATAGAATAGTAGAAAAATAATAGAGCACAAATAAAAGTAAAAACACTAACACATATTTACACACACCTCAATATTTTGATGCTATTGTAGTAGTAGTAGTAATAGTAATAGTTAATCTTATCACCACCACCACCACCACCACTACTTCCTGAGGAAGATGCTACAATAACATTTAAATACAGTGTACAGTAATATAAAGTGATAGTGAAAGAAGCCAACCTGAAAGGATAGCTAGGTTAGGCCTAAAGTAAAACAAGAAGAGAGAAGTGTGTTTGTTTTTATCTAGGCCTAACCTAACTATCCTAAGGGGTTGGCTTCATTCACCATCACAAACTTTACATCATGTTAATGTTAATATATATAATATATCTATATAAGGGAAACCTCTTTTCGCTTGATGAGGTACTTGTATTATATTTGGAAGAAGGTATAAGAAAGGAGATATATTATTTATTCACATTTAATATCCTTTTCCTGTGTTTGTCCTTCATGCTGTACCTTTTACATGTTCCAACCTATGTGTCCTGTCCTTCTTTACAATTTTCCATTTTCTTCCTTTTGTGTGGTTTTAGTTTCCTCTTAAATGAAGTTGCGTCACATGTTTCACACTCATCCCTGATGAGTTTCGATAGAATGAAACCTAGGTCAAAGGATTGGCCGGTGACGATAGATTTTCATTAAGAGGCAACCTTTACCTCTTTGTCAAATGGCAGCAATGTAAAGTGTGAACTGTTCTTCTTTTCATTGTAAAAGCCATACTGTGCTCATCCCCTTTTATATATTTCTATCCATCTTTCCTATAACTTCTTCCAAAATTATTTACATTATGTTAGAAAATAGGTTAGATTGAATAAATCATATGTATATTGTATCATTTACCTAATGTTGTTAAGAGTATGCCTTGATAACTAATAGGGAGAGAAATTGTAATAAGAACAAGGAGAACAATGAAAGGGAGTCAATTCTCTAATAGTATATACAAATTTTGAGTTTATCAAAATTCTATACTCATAGGCCATCACCACTAAGCTAGTGCTATTAAGTCGTATGCCTTAGTTCCTGTACATTTCGCTAAGGTAGCATTACTAGGCCGTCTGACTTAATGCGTACACCTTTTGCTATGTTGGCATCACTAGGTCGTCTGACTTAATGCTTACACCTTTCGCTAGGGTAATATCACTGGGCTGTCTGCCTTAATGCCTACACCTTTCACTAAGGTAGCATCACTAGGACGTCTTCCTTAAGGCTTACACCTTTTGCTAAGGTAGCACCACTATGTTGTCTGCCTTAATTTCTAGACCCTCCGCTAAGGTAGCGCTACTAGGCCATCACAAGAACCCTCATGATGTATTTAAAGGAAAGATAGAACATGGGAGGTACATAGTCCAAGAAACGAGTGTTGGTCTGTTCATCCCCCTTCGCTATATACACGTGCCTGGTTGTACACACCTGCTATTTCTTCAACTTCTGCAGCATTTTTTGTTTTCTCCTCCTTTAAAGTTTTCTTGACTTCAGTGTTTGGTTTTAATTCTGGTTCAGGCACGACCTCATCCAACTTTGGCTCTGCAGCTTCTTTATCAGATATCTCGGAGTCTTTGTCACCTTCATCAGACTTTTTGTCTTCGTCATCACTGTTAAAAATAAAAGTTTATTTTTTTTACTGTGTTCTTCATAATCAAGGCTATTTATTTAGTTACATTAATGGGGTTGGGATGAATTTTTTTACATTCATTTGAGGTGTTTAGTGTGCACTTTCTGAATGGACTGATTATGTCAATACATGACTTCTAAACTAACTTAAATCTAGAACAGACACTACACTCAATCCCAGGTCGTTAATTCATCACTGTGAAAGACGTGTATTAACCACAACTTGTGAATGTGGGGAATGCCAGGCCTCCACCGTGGTTCGGATTCCACGTTAAACTGTATGTCCTCACATTTCATCTCACAATCACCCTACCATTACACATTAGCTTAAGTGCGTATAACCCGAATGGGTATTAAGACGCGGTAATAATAATAATAATAATCACTGTGAAAGGGGAAACCCACATTTTACCAATGATAAATTTTTCGGTCATTCCAGGAACAGAACTCGGGACCCTTGGTTCAGTAGACAGGCATGCTTCTGACTGAGCTAAGGTGTCGGACAGTTGTAATGAAGAAAGTAGAATTTATATAAAGTAGATCAACCCATATTTACACACTGAGAATGAAACATCAGTTAAAATATACTATGGATTGGCCCTCAAATCCTTCAAATATTTAAAAGATATTTGGGATTCAAAGATTTGAGAAAATTTCAGATGTGAGATTCAAACCTTAAAAAATAATATTTTTAAAGTGAAATTTGTTTTAGAGCTCTAATACTGCTTGTTGGTGGGTCAGAACCACAGTATGAAAAACAACCCGGGCCCAAACAAGTAACTTAACATTTAATTGTATGAAAGTTATGATGAATGGATTATAAAAAATGTTATGTGATGCTCTCAAAATAATGACATCATTCTTACAATGGATTAAAACGTTCGCGGAAAAACAAGCACAGAACCGAAACGGGTCGCCTGACGAGCACTAAGCCAATCACACGATTTCTGCCTGATTGACGTGAGCTGTTCTGCTCAAGTTCAACTCATCTCTACTTTGTTCACCCTGCACGAGATGTTCGGCATGGCAGAGCCAATCATATCTCAAACTAGACCATTTCAAATCAACGCATTTGCTGTACAGCATACAGACAGCATCATTGGCCGTTGTTGGGATATTTGAAATAAACCATTAAAGTGTTAATGGAAGGTGTGTGTATCTATTTATTGGATTGTGCCACTCAACAGAGTTATAATTTGAAAATATCCATTGGAATAATGATCTAAAAAATATGTGTACCCCTAGAAAATAAAATATGTTGATTATCAGCTGTTTAAGTTTGCGTTTCAATGCATCATGGGTCAACATAAAGCTTGTGAGTTGCTGCGCCAATCAAGCAGATTCTGTTCTCTATTTTTGGTGAACGTCATCTATTGTAAGGGCTACCTGTTTCTGGTTAAGTGTAATGGGTCTGAAACAGGAGCCATACCCGGTCAGATCAGCATATACGGCAGTGGTTCACTAGATTAGTTGATGGCAGCACTATATTCGTGTAAATCACTCTGTTAGTTATCAAGTGTTTCTGTGATGTGGCACAGTTGTCTTTTAATTGGTAGTCTATACCGTAGTTGGAAGAAACTTCCAAGTTGGCAAAAGCTGGTTTGCATGTCCTAGAGCAGAGCTCTAGGCAGTTTGCTCTAAACAGTTACTCTGTATTGTTGGTTGTAGACAATTGCCCGAGAGTATCAGGAAAATGTACGAGTTGAGAAACGGCATTCATTGAGCGATTAGATTATGACAATGGTTATGACTGTGGTTATGGGAGAACCTAGACAGTTGGCTGTGGGCAATTGTCCGAAAGAGTTGTTGCGGGTAGTCTTCTGGAGGCATTTGGATTAAGATTTAGAATGAAGTTTAGGATTCAAACACAAATATTTGCAGGAAGCTGGCTGACCGACAAACCCTGACCCTCATCAAGATGACTATTATACTAGTTCACCTCTCTTTAAAAAACATAATAGTAGTAATCGTTTGGTCATTTATTCAACCTATCTTATATTAAGCTTTTACCTTGTAGTCTCACTAGTGATGGCTACTTAACGACAATTTTACACGTGTTTTTAGATGTTAAATAACAGGCCATTACATTCTGATGTCAGAAAAGTGAATATTACACTTTACATCGTGATATAAAGAACTTGTCACTACAGTTAAAATTTATTTACTATTTGTTTTTTCTATTATTTTATTATATTTGTTTCCTCTTATGTTCATATTTTTTTCAGGGATTTGGAATTAGAGGGTAGAAGGAGATTCGGATTCATAAAAGTGGATTTGAGCCAGCTTTATAAAAAAAACTCTCAGTACACCTGCCTGACATTTGAGCCCTGATCTCCCACTCACCAGCAAACTAAACCAAACATGGTTGTAGCCTTAGTTTGAACGTTTTTCTTAGGATGTCAAATATAATTGAGGATTTTGAAAAGTTAATAGTATTAAGACAATGACCTGATTTCCCCTTCCTTGCTCTCTGGCTTGTCTCCGGTGGTGGAATCCACCTTGTCTTCTGCAGGGGGTTCCGGAGGCGGGGCCTCAAGTATCTGCAGATCCAGGTCAGTGCCCCCCTCTAAACGGATCACGACAGCGTCCAGCAAGGTAATGAGCTGTTCCTGTTGATGAGCGTCCACAGAGACAGCGTCTAGACGATCAGACTCCAAGAACTCGAGAAACACCTCCAGACGGTGCTGGACAATCACAATTATAACTCAATCACACAATTATAGCTTTACGCTATGATTAAAAAAAAAAGAGATTTAATTTTTTTTAGCACAGCATCCTACTACCTGTCCAGGCTATAAATATGTGTACTAATTACCCTAATGAGTTAGGGATAAAGAAGTTTGAATTTAGAAGAAGTATACCTGCATTTGAATGAAAGGAGAGTGGAAAACAATTACAGAAAAAACACCCTCAGTACACCCGACCAGAATTCGAATCTCAATCTTTCTGGCATTGGCTGTCTAGTAAATTGTGTGTGTGTGACGCCTTAAGAGAATGCAGCTATCAAAATACCTATTCTAAAATTAAATGGACCTCTACGTGAATGCAAGTGCACTTCCTCTACATTAAGCCTTCTTAATCCTTAAACCCATTAGTGTAATTACTACATATGTGTATAACCTGAACAGCTAGTAAGACATGGTGCTAAAAAATGTATAAAAAAATTGTTTTATAAAATCTTACACCAGCATTCGTAATTCTGGCATAGAAAACATTTTCACCAATTGATTAAAATTATTTTCCTCCAGTTCATGGTTGAGAAGCTTTGAACAAGTCACCCTATTTTAGTACTTGAGCCAGTTTTGTTAGTAATTCTTTCACTTTTTTTTTGTACTCAATGACAAAGTTAATATAAATTATGAGAGTCCTACACAATTAATACACCCCACAACACCAATTATGTCTTAAAACCATTTAAATTACTTCAAGATAAGTCTTTATTGGGAAAAAAAATCCTAGCTATCTCTTTTTGGAAGACTTCATCACAGGCCACTAGAGATAGAATACCTCTCTTCTTTCCACCTAAAAATATATATCTATAAAAAACAGGGTACAAATAAGGAACTACTCTACATCCTGATCACATTTCTTTCCAAGCACAGTATTAGAAAGTAATTATTCCACTTGTGTTGTGAACACAACCACAATATAGACAAGTTAAACAATGGTATGTATACAAATGTGCTAGATAGATACAGTGACAGCAAAACCTTAATTGTTTAGGGCGGAATTAGGAAACGTTTACATAAAATAGTTGTCATCCAAGTCAAAGGGGAACTGTGATTACCACACTTTGGAAGAAGTTTGAAAATTATCGCACTTAGAAGTTATTTAGAGAGGTCATCATATGAAAATATTGTGAATAGTAGACCCCTCCCAAAGATATTTGAATTGTTCCTACGCCGGGAAATATTAAAAATTTGGGTACACCTAGAAGCTATTGAGAGTGGTCCTCCTCTCCTGGATTTTTTAAAAATGAAATGCTTCCAGATGCTATTTGTAGTGGACCATCTCCAAGAAATTTTTGACATTTTTAAGATTCTTCCAAGCTATTTAGAGTGGTCATTGCCTTAAAATTCCCATCAAATAGCAAAATTCAAGGACTTTTGCTGAGGTTTTTTCCTAGACACACAAAATTCAAACATAGTTCCTAGTTTTTTGATTAGTGAACACCTAGGTAGATACTTTCTTATCAATTCAATCAAAGACTATTATAATATAAAATATTTTTAGCTTTAAAGACATATTTTAAAAACTGCTGATTTTAAAAATCATTCATCAATAAATCCCCATTAATTTGATGACTATTATCGAATTTAAAAAAAGTACAGTAGGTAATTAATTGACATCAAAATATCAAATACCCGCCTCGGTGGCGTAGTTGGCTAACGCGCTTGTCGTGTTGAGCTCGACTGCTGAGGACGGGGAGATCGAGGTTCGAATCTCGGTTGGGTGAACTGGGGGTCGTTTTTACTAAATGGTTTTCCACTCTCCCTCCACGCAAATGCGGGTTCAATTCCTCTAATTCAACCTTCCCAATTCCTAATCCATTAGAGTAATTCAACCTTCCCAATTCCTAATCCATTAGAGTAATTCAACCTTCCCGATTCCTAATCCATTAGACTAATTAGTACTTAAAGCGTATAACCCGAACAGGTAGTCAGACGCGGTGCTAAATATTATTATTATTAAAATATCAAATTTTAACAAATTCCAACAAATTGTTTTGGTTTTGGCTAAGGGAATTTAAGAGACAATTTATTGGGTTCATGAGCATATAAAACGTCAAAACACATCATAATCGAGGTAATTTCCCCCCCACAGTTACAATACTTGCTCTGTATGAAAAAGAAACAATTTTTAACTAAACAAAAAGCATGATAGAGCAAGATAAGAACCAGCTTCAAAAGTTATTTGTTGTTTCTGTTAATATAAATGTGGGGTTAAGCAGAATTATAAAACAAAGTAAAAAATGTTATTTGCATTGTTTCACAAGTACTGTAATTTAAAGATTTGAAATTTGTGGCTAAATAAGTTAGGTTTGATTAATAACACGTTGATTGAACTTTAAATAATATTAAAATTTGGTAAAGTCATGTTGAATTTATATATTTGAGATGGCACTCAATTAAAGAATTACTTTTTTTAAATTGAATATTCTTTTTATATACAAATCTTAAACCTTATAAATATGAGTGTAAAAGTTTCAATAATAATTAAGTTTCTAAAGAAAATTGAAATAATGACCTTATGTTAGCGTTATCTAGAGTGCATTTGTTACAAAAAAATCTACAAAAAAATCCATAGCATCAGTTTACAAGCAAGCTATACCGACCAAGCGGCCTCTGTTTATTGGATATACTTAATAATACGTCTTACTACCCGTTCGGGTTGTACACTTATGAACTGATATAGCTAATGTGTTAGGAATTGGGAAGGTTTGAATATAGAGGAAGTGAGCCAGCATTTGAATGGAGAGTGGAAAATCATTTAGGAAAAACCACCCCTAGTTCACCAGAGCGAGAGTCGAACCTCAATCTCCCTGTCCTTGGCAGTCTAGCTCAACAAGAAGCTAGTGTGTTAGATAACTACGCCACCGAGGCGAGTTGTATGTTAGAGAAGAAAGTTCCAATATTTGTGGATAAAGGGTGTCAAGTGGTCTAAGCAACAAGCTTTCCAGCTGTTAATCTCGGTTTTCTAGACCAGAGGTTCTATTTCTTTATTCGAGTAGCTCCTCAGTTGTACTCACGAGGCTGAGTATGATCCTATTCCAGACCCATCATTTCACAGAAAAATCTGGTGCCACCAGGGCTCAAACTTGAGGCCTCTTGATTTGTAAACATGAACTTGGAACCCTTGATTATATTAATACATTAATTTAGGGGTGTGCAAAGATTTGAAACTTTAGACTTGGCTTAAAAACAAATATTAGCTTTGACTTTGTTTGGAAAAAAATCCTGGCTTTGACAATTAAGAAATTTCGCCAAAAAATTTATATTGACAGCTAATATACTCAATTTATGGTCAAGTATTGCAATTCTGAGCTGTTAAATACATATAACTTACTTAAGGTTATACGTTTATGTACTAATTACTCTAATGGGTTAATGGTGAGTAAGGTTAAAGTTAGTGTACCCGCATTTGTGTGGAGAGAAAATGGGAAACCAATTAAGAAAAACCACCCTAAATACACCCGACCGGGATCAAAACAATCTCCCCATCATCGGCAGTCTAGTTTATTGTGATAATAGCACCTTAGACCATGCGGCCATCAAAGAAGGTATGTGGACTTAGAACACCGCTACATTAATTAATGATCTTGGATCTGTAGTTTGTTCAACAGCCCTAAAAAGCAAAATAATAACCAGCATCGAATTTGTAAAAGAATATAATAATTTTTTGAAATCTTGATTTTCCTTCAGAATTCTAGTATTTGAAAGTAACATTCATATTAACAATAGATTAGTTTATTTACCTTTAGAGACGCACTCTGCTCGTCTTTCCTCCTCACAGAATCTTCAGGGTGATATTTTATTTTGAACCTGTGTGTATATAAACCAAACACAGTTACTCAAACAGCAAATAAGATGTGATTAGAAAGTTTGAATATATACTACAAATGTGAAACAACAGTTATGAGATTAAAAAACAAGCAAGACTAGCTGAAGTTATACCTTAATGCCGGAGATTTATGAATAGCAAAGGGTTATTCAAGTAAAACTAAAATTTTCTTATTAAATTGCTAACGAATATTTAAACGAAACTTCCTCTCAGAGGGATTAATAGCTTAGCACCTTTTAAACACAAACCAAAATGGAAGAGGAATTAAATTCAAACTGAATGAATTAGTAACTATTTTACTATGACAAACATGAAAGGATAGGTCAAATATTTACCAAAACATTGCGAGAGAAATGTATATAAAATAGAAAAGTTGAACAAATTAAAAGATAATTTAGAATATTATTTTTTAATCAGCTAGTTAAATCTTGTGTTTTTCAGTGAAATTATCCAGAAATATAAATAATCTGGTCATAGCATTCCACAAAATAATGTGAAAGAAAATACACCATTTAAAAATTAGAAATAAAAACAATGAATTTATGAACCAATACCAATATAAAAAATAATAAGTAGCTATGTATTTGAAAAATGTATTAGGGATGTGCAAGAACTCCTCTAAAACTTCAAGAAATCATTAAGATGTAAATAAACATACCTAATAGAATCGAGATAATAGAGAATATAATTCTTATTCTGATATTTCCTTAAGGCTTACCCCCCATTTCATTTTAAAATGGACATGTAGGAAAAACCAGTTAAGGTCAATGCTTTTGCAGTTTTTTATATCAAAACTTTTTTGGCCAAAATAAATAAAATATTGCTCCAGTAAAATAATGAGTTTATTTTTTTTCACTTGGTGATATCAACAGTTGTTAAATATCTATAATGAGCATAGAAGCTAGACATCTGCAAGGCAGTTTTTTTTTAATTCAAGCCAAATCTCAAATTGAAGCAAGTATTATTCATGAATTTCGATTAGTTATCGAATCGTATCTTAGTTAAATATGCTAAAATTGTTATGTTGAATAAAAAGAAGTTACAAACTATATTTAAAAAAACAAAACATTAGATTAGTTTTGTACATTAGTCTTATAAATTATGTGTTTAGTTATTCCAAAATGTTATTTTATTTTTTAGGTGATTAACGAGCACTTTCTGAACCGACTGTTTATATCAGCACACAAGAATTTCAATTAGTGATAGCGAAAGAGCCTACCAATTTTGCGGAAAAAGTTATTTTCACATACCTTCTAGGGTTCACAGGAAAAATTTTAACCTCAGCTGGGTTTGCACCCATGAACCTTGGGTCCTAAGGCAAGCACTTTATTCCAAGAACACCGAGGTTGACTTTCAACATGTTCATCCAACAAGAGTTAACGTTGTGATCATTTGTTGTGGTGATTTTAAACTATTTTAACATGTATCTTCAGTTCTCGAAGCTAACAGATTTGTTAGGTATTATTCAAGGGTATGATTATAGACTAAGCAAATGTTTTATAAATACTGTTTTGCTAAAATAGTGTAGCTTATTTTACATTCAATATGATAATAGTTAATTATAATTTACTTTACCTCAACAGAATTGTTATTAAAAAAATTAAATATATTTTAGGCACAGTGTGGGATTTGCAACATCCTAAAATAAAGCCTTGTCGATTTTGTTTTAGTTTGATTCAATTCAAACAATCAAATCAAATAATATAAAATTCAAACCAATATCAATATTATAGAAGCTTTGCAGATGAGAAATTTTTTAAATGAAGAGGAAAAATTTGGTGTGCCTTACTGTTCAGTAGGCCCTTGTATTTTTCCTCAGCACTTGCACAGACAGCTCCACAGTCCATGTTCTCTAAGCTGACCGTGACGAGTTCCCCACACATTGTACTCAGTGCCCATGGGAACTCCTCTTTCTATTGGCTCGCTTGGCGGCAACTATCGCTCATGTTTTACCGCACAAATGGGAAGCTCTATTTTCTCCCATTGGACAAGGCAAGCCAGCAGTGGAGGGTATTTAGCACGGTGGTTCCTCGGTCAGAGGCCAGTAGGAGAGTGGCTACCCAACCCGGGTGCGCCGTTTGAAAGAGCTAATAAACTGTCATGTTTTGTAAAGAGCAATTTTGTCTGAACTCCCTCTCCTTCCGCCATCATCCTTTACCTCCCACCGCGACTCATGTTGCCGGGACTCTATCCTACCACCCACCGCGACTCGTGTTGCCGGAACTCTATCCTACCAACCACCGCAACTCGTGTTGCTGGGACTCTATCCTACCACCCACCGCGACTCGTGTTGCAAGGACTCTATCCTACCACCCACCGCGACTCGTGTTGCTGGGACTCTATCCTACCACCCACCGCGACTCGTGTTGCAAGGACTCTATCCTACCAACCACCGCGACTCGTGTTGCCGGAACTCTATCCTACCACCCACCGCGACTCGTGTTGCCGGAACTCTATCCTACCACCCACCGCGACTCGTGTTGCTGGGACTCCAGCTTACCACCCACCGCCACTCATGTTGCTGGGACTCCAGCTTACCACCCACCGCCGCTACACCCGCCGCTCCGGCAAAGCCCACATATGTCTGAACACAACATCGCTGTCGTCGTGACGTCAACCAGTTACCCCTGAAGCCGCGAGGGATAACAAGTTATCATTAAATTCTGGGACACTCTTGACAGATATTCAAGAAATATTGATGTCACCATGAAAAGAAAATTAAACTCATAGTTTCTACTGAAACAATATTTTTTTTATTTTGGCAAAAAAAAAAATATTTTGATGTAAAAATTGCAAGTACTGCCCTTAATTCTTGTTACCAACAGTCCCACGTTAAGGTAAATAATTGTATACAAGGAATAAAAGAATGAAGACTATAAAACAAACTTAGGACAATGATTCTCTGGCCAGACACAGCAGTGTAAAATGTGCTTCTGTGCTGTGCATTATGTAATCATTTTTGAACTTTTTGCTATTTTATATTAAAAATATATATTGTTTGTAAGTTTAGTTACATATGATCTAATTAATCATTTTATATCTGCGTCAGTGTACACACATAATAAGGCATCAAGTCTCTTTATGGACTGGTACTGATGATTATATAGGTCAAGGTTTGAAACCCTACCAAGCTTACTGAGGTATTTAAATTTCCTAGATTGTTTTCCACTCTCCTTCCAAACAAATGAGGATACAATTCCTCTAAATTCTACCTTTATTCCTATCCTATTAATGTAAATATGCAGATAGTCTAGACGGTGGGTGTGTGCATTAGTTTAAGATGGATAAGTATTAATTTTCTTGTTTTATTTTAACTAAAGTTTCTGAAATGTGAGAGGGAACACTAGTGCTTGATAAGTGACTAAGACTTTATGAGTTATAGATACTTTTGAGTCTTGTACACCCCTAAATTATAAATCATAACAAATATGTAAATTATAGTTAAAAGGTTTTTTTGCTTCTAGTTGTAAGATGTTTTATAAATTTTTTATTAAATATGTCTTAAGCCGAGCACTGAATTGGTTAAAGTACCGGTAAACAAAAATAATTTCAATATTAATCAAAAGTTATATATGAAAACAAACATGAATGTCATAGCCAGATGATTCTATTTTTAGAAGTACTCACTCACAGGACATGATTTAATTTAAAGACATGAATATCTCAAGAAAAATGAAGCAGCACACATTATTTTTATGGAAAGACCTTGGTGATTTAGAAGTAAATAAACACATGAAAATGAAAATATAAATAAAGTTCCAATTTAACATTTATATATTAAATATTTTGGTTGTGTCACTTTCCCTTAATGTTTTTTTGCCCTATGAATTGTTAGCTGTCAGCTTGGTTAAGTGAGATCAACATAAAAATTATTTATAACTTGATAATATGTAGTCTCACCTGACTTGTTGGTTTTATGCGAGGCTCATTCCGGCGATTGTTTAACCAAGAGCATTTTTAATGACACATAAATAAATATGTTTCAACTGAATATAAAAAAAAAATCACACCCAAAATATTGTAACATAATATTTTGGCCCAAACAATTGACACCACTGCATTGCGCTCAGTGGGATAAATACGCTGTTTCCACTCATTGCACATAACAGGAGATTTACAAATTCATAGTAAAACATTTACAATAAATAAAATATTTTTCTCGGTATACATAATCGCAGATAAAATGGTTTCATAGATAGATATCTCTTCTCGTGTGCATTGTGATGCACTTAAGCATTTAAAATGATATTTTTTTTCCAATTGTATTTTGCTCTCGTATAGGCAATCTTATCCTCATTTTCCAATATTAAAGACAATATATATTATTCATCGCAACACTTTTTCTTTCCATACATTTTTTTGATTTACCGCACAACTAACATAAGTAACAGATTTATCTTGAAGCAGCAATGAAGTTTCCAATATTTGATGAGAAAGAAGGCTGTAGGAGAGAACGGGGGTTTTACATGAACACAATCAGAACATTCCAAAATTTAAAAAGACTTAACTTTGAACAAACTAGTAACTGTACTATCTTGAGTTTAAAATGAAGTGTTTTAAAGAAAAAAAGAATTTAAATATAACACACTAAGTGGCCTATTTTATAATTAATCTTCAAGTGGAATTCTAATTAAAAGTGAAAACATGTTTCACTTATAAAAGAAAAATATATATTTTTAGGACACGTCGATTACAGGTTTGTTCAAAATGTTTTAAATTTATGCCATTGTAATAGTCAGAAATGAAACAAGGAAATTTCTAATTTTTTATTAAACTTAAGCATCTCTTACTACCTGTTCATGTTGTACGCCTATGTAATAATTACACTAATGTGTTAAATATTAGGAAGGTTAAATTTAAAGGAAATGTACCTTCATTTGCATGGAGGGAGAGTGGAAAACCATCCTAAACACCTGTCCGGGATCAAACCCCGTCTTCGACAGGCTAGTTTATTGTGAGAGTAGAGCCTTAGACCTTGCGGCGACCGAAGCCGGTTTGATTATATTTAATATAAAATATTGACTTATTAAAATAATGCAGCCAATGGGGTAGTAGACCAAGTTCTTTAAAAATTACCAAACATAGCAAATATTTTACAAACAACACTTAAACTACATGACAAGTAAATAAGACCAAATATGTCAAATAATTTTATAAAATAAAAATAAAACCTACTATAAATTCTCTCCAATGCTAATTATGTGTTAATTATTACCAAATAATTTAATGATGGTAATATTAGTTATTGCCTAGTGGCTTGTTGGAAGTAAATGATAAAAGAGTGTAGAAACACTGTACATTAATGTAAGTAAGATATTTGAAAGTGTACTGAAAGTATAAATTCAAAGAGTGTCTTAGTTTATTATGATTATAACTTACAATGGCATAGATTTTATATTATAAAATATTAAAAATAAATAAAGTAATTTGGTCGACTAGTTAAAATGATTTTGAATACATTTAAAAAGAGAAAACATACCATTTAGGTAGCAAGACACACAGTTTGGGAAAATAAATATTAATGTCTAGGATCTGACCAAGCCTGGAGATATCGATAATATTCTCACGTCATAGCCTACCAGTAACTCAACACTTTAACGTAAAGTGTGATTGAGAAGGTAGAGAAAATAAGATGGACTAGCTGTTGATAGACACAAGTAAAATGCTCATATTCTTCATATACTCATCATATAAGGTATTGGAGAGATAAGTAGACTCTTCATATGAGGTATTGGAAAGAGAAGTACTCTTCGTATCAAAAAATGGAGAGAAAAGAAGACTCTTCATATTACGAAATTTAGAAAGATATAAAAGACTATTCATAAGAAGAAATCGAGAAAGATGAAAAGACTCTTCATATAAAGAAATTGAGGGAGAAGTAAAACCTAGACTCTTCATATGATTAAAAATTATAAGAGAGGATGACTCTTCGTTTGAAGTGATGGAGAGAGAAGCAGACACAGAAGAATCTTCACGTAAGTATTGGAGAGAGAAGTAGACTCTTCTTATGAGGTATTAGAGGGAGAAGAAAGAAGACTATGACTAAATGAAGAGAGAAAAGGACTCTTCATAAAAGAATTGGAGACGTGGACTTGTTTCTATCAAAGTTTAACCCATCTTATGTTTTCTTCCTATTACATCAATTATATTCCTTAGTAAGCCATGTATTTCTTAGCCATAGTCATTGTAATATTTTAATATTGTAATTTAACAGTGCATTAAGTTAGCACATAGATTATGCCATTGTTCCAGTTAATAAGTTTGATCCTAGATTATTCTTTCTCCCTTTTCCCTTGTGTTAGCTTTCAATGTACTGGCAATGTAAATTATAAAAATTTTGACCTAGCTGTACCAAGTTGTCATGTTAAGCATCTTAAAAATAATTCATAAATGAATACAATTTTAAATAATTATTCTATTCAGGCAAAACAGTGTTTTTGAAATGTCATAAAATTTGAGCAAAGATTTCACTATTTATGATTAATGCAGAAAGTTGTCATATTAAACAAAATTGCAGGAAAGCTACCTTGCAACAACTTGTGGCAAGATTTAATAACAATGATGTATTTAATTTTGCGTTTAGGGAAACTAATCCATGCACTAGCCTTGATAATGATTTGTTTTGTAAAGTAAGCCTTTTTGCACCCCGATGTTTGATAATAAAAGAAGACCTTGCCACAAAAAGAGTTTGGCTCCATTTTTTTGACATTTTCAGATTTTGTAATGGCAATTATGAAAAAAAAAAAATGAGTGGATTGGCGCAAACAGAATTCAGCTCCATTATAAGTTATTGCAAAATAAGGATTGAAACACACTTTATTTGGCTCAAGAAGGATGCAGCTCCTAGAGTTGTACCTATTTTGTCCCAAACAGAGGGATATTTTCTTAGTAAACATGGTGGTGGTGTTTGTGGTTATACTATTAGCAGTCCTAGCTGTTTATATACAGTTTCTTATGTTTTCCCTGTCTTCATTGTTCAGTTTTGTGTCTCTTGGTGATAATTAGTTGTCATTGTGTTGTCTTGTGATATTATGAGTGATATAACTTCACTAGAGTTGATTAGTGAATATTTTTTTATGTATCTTCTAAAAGTGAAACAGATAATGATATTTATTGTTGAAAATGTTCACTCTCAAAAGAAAACCAACAAACTAACCTAACAAAGTAAGTGGAACAGGAAAACACACACAAAAAAAAGCTCTGGCACAGGGTAAACAACATATACAAAGTGGTTTAATAAGGAAGTGGGAACTAGGAATACTGGTCCAGATTGTAAGTGTAGGTTTAAATATTTTGAAAATATCTGCATTCCAAATGGAGAGGAAATACGGGAAGATTAACTTGCTAACTGAAAGTTGTTATATTAAACCCCCTCTTCTGGTAAAGGAAGTAAAATACAAAGATATTATGGAGCTTGCCGAGAAGTATGTGCCACAATGCTATTTTTTTTACAGAAGATGCAATGCAAAATCATGAAGATGAGATGTCAATAACTGAAGACTATGAGGGTTATTATATGTTAAGAAAAATATGTTTGTATTACTATAAAAGGCAAATTTATTTTTTCTTAATACTTGATGGGGGAAACTCATTAAAAACCTTGTTCATGAAAGAAAATATGCACAATGTGTCACTTGAATGTTTTGGTACTAACCAACATTTTATAATTATTCAAAGTTAAACCCAAAAAACTTTTTTTTTCATAGAAAAACATTTGTGTACACGTAGGAAATAAGTTGATCTTTCCATTAAATTTGCTAAATCACTCATATTTTAAAATTACCATTAGATATGAGGTTTTATTTAGTGTAATAATGTGAATTTTTGTCTTTTTTGTACAAAAAGGGCTCAGCTCCAAGCTATATTATATTATAACAGAACAGTTCATAATTTTATACACAGTAAATTGGATTAAAGATAAAAGTAATATCAAATAGCCCCAAAAAAGTATTCCCTGTGATATAAATGTTACAGATAATTTAAAAAACCGTTTTATAGCTTTCCTGTAAAAGTGAAGCTAATCCCTTTTTGTTTCAAGGTCTTCTTAAAAATTTTGAAAAAAAAAGTTACCAAATTGAGGGAGCTCTACAAATGCTGATACATGATCATGCGTGTATGAGTCATCGTGATTGACATTCAAAAATGATCGTGTCCAGCTATGTATGAAGGTGACTAACATGTCAGGTTGACGGATTTTCAACATGTTTGATTTTTTTACAAATGATTAAAATGAAACATGAATGGAGCTTACTAATAATTCATCTGTATTTGAAATTCTAGCAGCGTCAACACAGCAGGGATTTTTATAAGTTTATTGTGAGTTGCCAGCTCTGTGGAAGGTAAAAAGTGAGTCTTATAAAATTAAGTAACTAAAACAAGATTCCTATAAGGAGTTAAAACATTTTTTTAATAAAGCATTCGACAGTCCAAACACGATTGTTCATTTACCATGAGTGTTGCACATGGTAGTGTAAGGTTGACCGGTTATCAATCATGGGATTGGATATGAAATGACAAGCAAAAAGACTGTAATGCATGCATCATCGTGTATGGAGGACTTAACAAGCCATAATATCCTATATAAAACTGAAAGTAAGCTAAAGGAGCAACAGAGTGAAGCAATGATAACATACCACTCTTCATCCTTGTGAGCCATAAAGAACTCGTTCAGTTGTTGGCGCTTAAACTCCAACTTGTATTCATTGTACTTCCTTATGGCTTCATCGTCTGTTATGTTATCATCCTGGGTCTGCAGGAAGGCTTTGAATGACATCATGGGTGGCTGTGTATCTGTCTGAAGCTCCCTGATAGGACCAGAACAAAAAAGAGAGAAAAACAATCTTAATCTAGCCAGCAAGTATTTATATTAGAGATGTCATAAATACCATATTTCTCAATTCCGACCCATAAATTTTAGCCATGATTTTTCAATGATTGATTTCCATTTTACAAGCTTTACATTTTCAATCTCATTTAATGTATCTAACCCAAATATGATTTATATAATGTAAGTTTTAATGTAAATTTTTTTTAAATGTAAATAGTATAAAAAAAACTTAAACATATATTCAATTCACGGTAGGACTTGCTCTCTGAAAGGTCTTTTTTCCTACCAATATCCTACTATATAGTAGATTTATGGTAGGGAAGAAGGCCTTCCAGAAGTGAATTCCTACGGTGAATGGAATATAACAACTAATTTTGAATGTTGCCGCCGTTTCGTTTCAATGTCAGAACTTTCATTCCCTGGAATTTGAGATCTAAACATTGAGGTATTGAAAATTGAGACATTAAGATTGATTAGCAATTCTTTCAAAACCAGTAAAAATTGATGGCATCAAGAAATTTAATTTGACATCTCTAATTTATATTTAAAATAAACATTAGGTCTACCACGTCTAACGCAACCACATAAAAAAACTTTTAACCACAAATACTCAATTACTAAAGTAAGCTACAAATACTCAATGACTAATCAAATTTCTAACACGGTTTTCCAAAAATATGGTGAAATGGAAAGTAAAAAGTACTTCAATTACTTTTGGTTGTTGAAGTTTCCTGAATAGTTGTGCTGAGGGACATAGCTCTCTTGCATCCATTGGTTTCTGTAGTTATACCCCCCACTATTGTCGTGGCTGTAGCCACCACCTCTTCTATCCTCCCTGAGAAAAAGCAAGGAGCTTTACACAAAACCGGGTCGAAGCTTTAATAATGTAACATAGGATACCAGAACATAAAAACTATTCACTTCACCAAAGCTCTAAAGTCATAATAAAAGCCATCAATGGGCGTCGACCAATTTCCCATTCATCCTAAATTGTTTGCTATTTTGTATAAGTTATAGGGAGTTTGGTTGGTGTCCTAGGACCAACGTAAATATCACGAGTTAACAAAAATAATAAATAGCTTCTTGTCAGGAAAGTATACAAGTGCATCAAACAAAAGGGTTTATTCATATATATAAATATATACCGGTTTGGTTATACAATTTTACTCTAGTTAAAATATAGCCTATTTTCCACCAAATGATTTATAGCTCAACTACTATACGTTATAGAAGCATTTAATTTTCGTAGTTTTAAGTACTAAAAAGTAATATATAGGAAATTGAATTTAACTGTAATTTTTTTATTGTAGTTTGCATAAAGTCACTTATTTAATGCAAGGTCGAAGATAATATATTTAAACGTGCAAATAAAAGTCAAAGCCAAAGTCGAAGATAAGATTTTTGTTGTCTCATCACATTACCTACTTTTAATTTTAAAAATATAGTTATAGGTTTGGCTAAAAAACAAAGTACACTATATTCTTTTATGCTGACATATCTGAATTTATCTGTGCTCACGCAAGAGATTCCACTTACTGGTAATAACAAGTCAGTTTTAAAATAGTATTATATGTGTAAGTCAAAGTCAGAGTCAAAGTGAAGGAGATTTTGCCTTACACTTTGACATTTCAATGCTTTGCACACCAATCCCAGTTTCTAGTAATTTTTAAGTATGAATAACTCAATTATTTAAAAAGGGGAACAAGATTGAATTAAAATGCAGGCCCTACAACTTAACCAAAATATATAAGTATCTGGTTTTATTATTTAATTTTCAAATTAAGTTAAACCAAGCATTGATTTGAAATCTTTATGACAGATATTATTCAGCATTACATCACTACTTACAACTCACTAACAGACAGATGAATTAAACATAAAAATAAGCAAACATACCACTCTGTTTTCATACGTTTCATGGGTTGCACAATGTCTTGTGAATGAGCTGCGCTGTACCTCTCTCGTCCACCTCCCCCACGATACTCTCTGTACTCTGTTCTAGGACGACTACGACTTCCCCAAGACTCCCTGGAATCACACAAAAACTACTATAGTATAAAATATTTAAATTATATTGGATTGGTTATAGCTTCCCTTTTTCTTCCCAACTATGTCTCTGATAAATTATTATAAACAGTTGTAATGATGGTAGTTTTCAAGAAATTACCTCAGCCTACATTATTGTTTTGTTTATGTAAAAGGCAAGAAAATAACTTTTAAATTTGCTTGTGTAAGAATACATACATATTTATGATGCAGATAACTATGCCCTGCACACTATGTACAAGCTATTTTTTTAACCTTTATTGTCCATTTAAAGTTTTAACGAATCAATTGTGTTTAAAAAAATAAATTACAAACTTTGTGTGTATAGTAAATATTGTGATGACATTAACATTAAAAAAACAAACCTGTCAATCCAATCATCCCGACGTCGTTCTTCACTAGCTCCTCCCCTGCGACCTTCACCTCTCTGGTAGGATTCTGTCCTCTCCCCGCGGAATTTGTCTCTTCTTTTTCTATCATATTCATCTTCACTGTCTGCCATTACTGTTTTTTCAAGAATAAAATATTTGCATGAATTAAGAACACTAAATAACAAGACATATAAGATAGTTGTCAACTCTTAAGTGGGACGTTGAATAAAATACTTTAAAATGATAATAAATTTACATCAAGGTTTAGTTTTATATAGGCCAACTCATGACATATAACGAATTTTTAAATTTTGTAACACAATGCAGCTGTATGGCTTACATATTGCATTTAATCACTAAAATATGAGGAAAAATAATTGTTAATGCTGTATTGTATGATTATAAATTTTATCTGCAATCTGTCAGTTTCTATAAATTAAGTCTTACACATTTCTTAAATTAAATATGGGGTCAGTACTAAACTTATTATGTGCTAAGGTACCCATAAAACCATTTCAATATATTGCTCAATATGTATTCAAACAAAATAAAACAATCATCTAAAATGTATATAATAGTTTTCAAACATATAGATTGTTTATGTGGACAGGCAATATTATGCAATGGAGCCAAGCCTTATCTTGTGACTTAAGGGTGATTTACACGGTGCAGCTTTTGATAATATTCGCTGGTTTCTTTTGACGCCACCTTGACACTTTCCCTGAGTGAATATCTGGCTGCATGATTCGCTAGCTGATAAACATTTACATAATGCTTCTAAAAGGTGTAAAGTCACAAGCGTTTAGCCAGTCTTGAGTGTCATGGCATCAATATAACTCACCTCGCGCGTGCATCTCAAACAAGATTAGTAGATAGCTGCCCGTATCGTGCATGAGCATTAAGGAAGAAAAATTTGCTGGTTTCTCTTAAAAGCGACAAGCCACTTCTTTTGACACTGCTGGTAAAAGCAGTCAGTTATTCGCATTGTGGGAGCGTTAAAGTTGGATATATTCAACTTGTCAGCTAGCGTCTTTTACACGTACTTTCTTCAAAATAATGAAGCGAGAAAAGAAGCCGCATCTTTAGAATCATTTGTCAGCTTATAAAGAAGCTTGTTCAAAATGAATAAAAGCAGCACTGTGTAAATCACCCTTTAGATATGCATATACCTAATTTTCTAAGAAAATTTACAAAAACTATAAATATTGATATTATTTTATTCATTAAATTTTTGTGTAGCTAGTAAAAATAAGCTTTTTATGTTGTGTGACAAATAATATAACAATATATTCACACTTGTAAGTCACCCAACAACTGCTTGAAACCTAGTTTATAACAAAACAATGTAGGCGGGCCAGACACAGTGGCTGTATCCGAATAGTCCATGGCTCCCTAGTCGGACCCTTGAGTACTAAACTTGTTGATTTTACACTTCTCACACTGTTCATAGCGAAGACTGCATCAAACTATCCGAACAGTAACAACAGTATTTAAAAGGCGGAAAAGGGAAGTCACTGCCCTAGCAGACAAAACGATAATACTAAAACAATTGCCAGTCAAACACCGCAACGAGCACCGCGAGAACAGTGCATGACTGGTAGCCTTCTGTAACCATGGTTATCAAGACCTCGAGAAGACCACATAGGTATCGTTCGCGACTACTCGGACAACTCTACACTTGGTCACGTGATTGCCAATGCAACTATCAAGAGCACGAGCCACGGCGACGCTGCATAAGTAGACTAATCGGATACAGCCAGTATTAGCAGGGCGTATTAAAAAAAACTCTTCACACAAACCTTAGAAGACAACTAAATAACACTTAAATTAATCGAGTATTTAACCATATGTCAACACAATACATCCCAAAGAATTAAGACAAGTAGAGCCTTTCGAATAGATACTATTATTACATTAACCCTTTAATCTAGAATTCATTTTAATAACCACATCCGTTTATATACACTGATAGATCTGTAAAACTTTTAACTTTTTTCCATCAATGTTTGAAACATGTGAATATTAGTGTGTTGAGTATAGTATAGTATTACCTTTAATATCTTTAGAGTTGGGAATTACGAGAAGATTTTATGTGGAACAATTTAAAAAAACTTAATATAAGTTTATGAACACAAAACTCAAACATTACCAATATTTTCCTGTGAAAATGGGAAAGAATTAAAGTGCTTCCGGTAGCACAGAGCATGTTTTAAGATCAGAGTAAAATATCCCCATTCTTGCTAAAAATAAATAAATAGATCAATCATGTAAATTATGGGTGGATAATATCTTATATAAAATACTATAAGTTATGTTATAGCTTCCTCCCAGATATCATTCCTGATGAATACAAACATTTGAATGGGAATACCTTTAGTTTTGCCTAAAATGCCTACTTCACCGTGCAAATTAGGTCAAGGATCTTTATGGCCAAGGCAGGTTTCAATAAGAAGAGGTAACTTCTGACCAGTAGTTTGAGTTTGGAAATGAGTAAAAAATAACTAATGAAATGTTACATTAGAGAGGTTAAAAATTTGATGTTGGAGAAAAAATTTAATGATCAGGTGGACAGACAACGTGACGAATGAAGAAGTCCTATAAAGAATGTACGAAAAGAGAATAATTATGAATGTGATTCATTGGAACAAAGAAAACTGTACTGGACACGTCCTAAAAAGGTAATGTCTTCTGAAAGACATCATAGAAGAAGGTAAATCTCTTTTTAGGTATATGTGGCCTTCAGGTACATGACACATACTAAATGATGGACATAACCCTCGTACAAATTCCTCTCCCTCGTCATAATACTTAATCGCTTCATATATCTAATGATACCATTTATTTCAATGATCAATTTAATACGCATCATCTAGCTAATACTGACATTCAATTATTAATTTAGTAAGCATCATCCAGCTAATATTGACATTTAATTATTGATTTAACCTTTTATATTAAACTCAGTTTTGTATATAAAAAATCATATTTTCTAATGCCAGACATATATATCACACTGCTGTTATTAATATTTATAGGCATCTGGTTTGTTCTTACCCATTTACTTATAGTTTTTAGATAATCTTAAAGGCTACGGCTTGGCTATATATTTTTTTCCCTCAGATTTTTGTTAAATTACTCAGTCATCAGCAAAGAGACTGATATGTGAAAATAAACCCTCCCTATTATAATCCATCATGGCAATGAATAGAAGAGGAGCTGAAACACTATTACACTCTACCCCATATTATGTGACTCGTACTTCCTATAAGGATACTTCCACTACATTCATACTCTGGTTTTGATTAGGAAAAATCCTACATCCAGCTCACTACTTCCTACTACATTTTAAAGCTTTCCAATCTTTAAACGCCTTTTAAAAATCTAGGGATACTAGATGAATTATTCCTCTTTCACCCAACACATTATATAGATTCTATTGTACGTCAGACCCAAACTGTGTCCCATAATTATAACTTTTTTAGAAATCATGCTTGTTCTACTCAATTTTCTATCAAACAAAACACAGGCAATTCTTATTTGATATGATTAATCAACATTCTATCCAAGAAATTTCCCACTCCTGAAGCCAAACCAATCATTATATATCCATCACCTTGTCCTTGATTTTCTTAATTTTAATTTTATTATAAAAGCTTCATTTCTCTGACTGGGCAGTTAACATTTACTTAACATTGATTTAAACGTTTTCAAATAATCAACAATACTTCGCCCACCTCCTTCAACACCCAGTTGGTAATTTTATGTTGTGACTGTTATAGCCTCTGTGGGAACCTACCCGGAACTAGCAAAAACTAGATGGTACTACTACTAGTAAATAGCAATGAATCTCAACATTATAGCGTTCACAGATCAAGGGGATAACGTCTGTGTCATTCCATTTGGGTCAGAGATCAGTTGGGAAGAACTTTTAGAAGGAGACGTGAATACCTTTTTTTACCCAATCTACTGATTTCTTGCGTTTATTTATCATCCTTATCAGCTTTAAAATTACCGTTACATCTATCTTAAAGATCTATTCTCCAAATCATATTTATATTATTTTTGAAACCTTCGGAGTTAAGTTAGAAAGCTTGAAAAATAAAACAATTAACACTTGACGTATAGAATGCCATTATTTTACATTATTTGAACATACTGAATTATTTCTAAATCCTAAACATGTACACAATAATCTAATTTTAACGAGAAATAAACAAATGATGCCTTATAAATTTTCACAAGACGTGTACAATCTTGATGCATGATATTCTTTACCTTTTGTAAATTATCTTCGCTAGATATTTATTGTTTGGTAAATTTAATTTGTCGACAGTTAAATTGTGCACCAAGAAATAAATATATGTTGGCAAAACTGCTAAATTTAGTCCATAAATCATTTGTTTTATTAAGAAAAGTGAATGTGCATATTTATGATTTGTTACTATTTATTTCGTGTTAACCTGATCAGAGCTATTTATGCTATTGTGGCGATAAATATATCCAATTGACTTTGTAATCGGTATTATAAATAAGTCATTAAATGTTTAACCAAGCCCAGACATAAATACCACCAAGAAAATAAATAAAAATACTCGTCTAGTAATTATTTCATAATCTGTTTAAATTCTTGTGTAATTAGCTAATTTGCATTATGAGTACATTCTTTGGAGAAATTGTTCAAAGACCATCTCGAGCCTTTTGGGACGAAGAAGATGAAAGTAGTGATGATGATAGTAATGTAAATAAGCCACTTGGCAGGTTAGTGATCAGGCCTTAAATCCATTTAGTGCGTATAACCCGAATGATAGTAAGACGCGGTGCTAATAATAATAATAAAAAATCCCTTTTTGTCATCGACTAGTTACTAATTAAAAAATAAAATCTCTGCATTCAATTGGGTATAACACAAAACAAACTATTGTGTATGTGTGGTTGTGTGTGTTTTCTGAAGATGGTATCAAGAAAAAGATAATGGCTGTATCCGAATATTCCGTCTAAGTGCCCTTGGAAGCCAAGTGCACTTTAAAGTTGTAATGGCGTCGGCTTAAAGGCTGGAAGTGATTTTTTGATGGTGTCTGAATTCTCTTAAAGTGTACAATTGCACCCATTATTGCGCACTTTACTAAGGGGCACATACGACTTGCCCTTTATTGCGCATTTAAGTTAAACTAGCTTTTTATATTCAATGAAAGTATTATATATTTTGTGAAAATGGAATAAAACATTCACATACTGTTAAATAAAACTACTATAATATGTTCTTTGTTTATATTCATGATGTTAAATGGTTAAATTTCTCTTTCTAGTGTGAAAATCTCTCTCAATATGATTTTTTTTTTTGCGAGCTATGAGATCTTCAGTAAAATTTGTTTGAGAATAATACTTTACAGATATAAGTAAATTAATTAGGGCAATATATATAATTTGTATAATATACTTATGTATCTAAATATGTCACTATTGACAAAACACTATCAAAATTCAATATCGTTACCATGGAAACGCATATTTCAGAATTAGCCACCAGATGGATCTAGCTGTACTTTGCTGTTCGAAAACTACCATGGACCTATGTACTTAAGGGTGGCAGAAACGTGTTATATTAAAGCGTGCAGTAAAGTTCACAAGTGTGTAGGGGACGGACTATTCGGATACAGCCCCAGTACATCTATAACCACTTCTCTGAAATTTTAACACAGTTGGAGGCTCGAAGTAATTTCTTGGAGTTCTCACTTTCTCTGATGGATCAAATTTCAGTAGCATTGCCTTAAGAAATTCACGATGTTGCTAAAATGCATTCAATAAGTTTGGTCAGGTATTAAATAAAAATCCTGGTTACAAAACAGTCTGTCTTATAAACAAAAAGTTGTTTGGTAAAAAATCTGAAATACAAAAGGAATTCACTAGAGAAGAACTGTGGTATTTTTGACATGCACCTGAGAGATATGCTAAGTTGAAAGGACATTTTCATTGTAGGCCTATAAAACATTCAGTGACAGACATAGGAGCTACACAGAAGAAAATCTCAGTATGACTTAACCCATATACTGTAACAACCATGAATAAGACAAGATTTTACACAAAACAAATGGTTTAGTTGATTTTTGTTCATTTGTTTATGCATATATTATGGTGCATATTTTTTAGATTTTTCGTGATTTATTGTGAATACAAATCCGGGCTTTATTCATTATATCGTAATTAAAGTCCGTTCACTGTAGGAATTGTTTTCTTAAAGGCCTTTTTTCCTACCAGAAATCTATTATATAGTAGGATATTTGTAAGAAAAAAGACCTTTCAGAGAGTAATTCCTACCGTGAATGGAATATAATTGGTTAACATGATCCAACCTTGTAAGACTCTTCCACTAGTTCATAAATTATAATCTCACTTAAAATTCATAAAAAGAAAAAGACTTTCATAGTAGGTAGGGCCTTTTTCTTAAGATTACATAGGTATTGTAAGATATCAAGGCTTAAACCACATGTTGCTTTAATGCGTTTACGTTTGAACTTGGGTTTTGGTGAGTTACTGTATTTAATTGTTGTAAAAATAAAATAATTTCAAACATAATTATAGTAGCCTATCATTTGATTTGCTATTTCCTTGTGAGTAAAATTAAATTTTTAATTACTAGCTATCTTAAGTAAGTTTTATGATAAGGTGCTTCTAGGCATCATTCTCACATTTACAATAAAGTAGACAAATATTTTTTTTTATCTTTGGCATTTTTGGGGTCGACCATTCTAAAATCACTAATGGGACACCATCTGGTTCATGCTTCTTACCAATTTAAATATTCTGGCAACTGACATGATTAAAATATTTTTATTTAATATCAAAATAAATTTCAAATTAAATTTTTTAGCACCACATTTTTCTATCGGTTCGATTTAAACACTGTAAATTTAATTAATTCATCAAGTCTGGCACAAAAGTATTATTTCGATGACAAATGGTTGGTGACTTGAAAATGTTTTAAGTCCCACAATTAAGACTATATACACAGTTATATTGTTTGTAGTCTCTTTTTTTTTTTGTTACTCAATCCAAATTTGCACCAGTGGTGTTTTTCTAACTATCTATGAGCATATAACCCAAACATGTACCTAGTAAGACATGGTGATAAAAAAAAGTATCTATGGACAGTCTCAATACTAACCAATTGCTACAAAATACCATAATATTATAGTCACAATACATTGAAATAAAAATTTGGTGTCAACCACTTTTGTTGTCAAATGGTATATAAGGCTATCACAAAAGAAGACCGGACTGCCAATAAAGGGGATATCGAGGTCACTGGGAAATGCGAGAGTGCAACCAATTAATTTCACACTGCACTATATGAAAAAAACAAGCAGTCCAAATTTAATGGGCCATTAGAATTAAGATGAGAATAAATTGTAATGATGATGAAGAATGTTTTTTTAAACCTATCTAACTCATTTGGGCCATACACTTAAATGTAATAATCAAGCTAATGATCTAAGGGATAAGGAAGACTTTATTTATATGAAGTTTATCCACATTCGCAAGGAGGGAGAGTGGAAAACAATTTTGGAAAAACCACCTTCAATACACCCGACCGATACTCAAACCTCGTCACCCCCATAATTGGCATTCTAGGCCACTGCTAGAGTAAAGCCTAAGACTATGCAATCACTGTAGCAGATATGATGAATGTTTGTACCAACCTAACTTACACATTTTATTTATTCTTTATTTAACCTCAGCAATGAATTGACAATGAAATGGAAAAACGAGGAAAATCAGAAGATATATAGCGCAGAGATCTTCTTGCTGGTCAACGGATATGTGGCAGAAGGTAGGCCTGTTACTTGCGTGTCACATATAATTCTAATTAGTTCTTAAACTTGTTCAGATGAGCAGTGCTACAAAATTTTGCGTGTGATAAGGGTGATGTCATGAACCTGGGCAATGACCATGGGAAGAATACAATTTTCATAGTAAGGGCCTTTTAGAAAATAAAAGTATTAATCATATTTCACTTCAATATTAAAATTATGTTATAGGTATTGATAATTTTTTAGTCAGGAAATGATGGAAACTCATATTGCTTACAAGTTATATACCATCCAATATAAGTGAAAAAGAAATCAACAAGTTTTAACCCGTGCTTTGGATGATTGTAACCCATTCTTGAAGTTACCATACAACACTAGGCTAGTGGATTTTAATCTCTGGCACCAGGGATTTTGAGTCAGAATTGTAGAGTCTGAAGCAATTTTGGGTGGAATTTGAATTGATAACAATGTACCGACTCTGACTTCAAAATAAAAACTTATAATATTATAACACTCTATGGTAACTTATCATCATCATTATCATGAACTGTTTCCAGCCTGTGGCCAGGTTTGTTTAGTAAAATACCTCCAGCTCCCTCTGTCCTTCCATCATTCTTCCTCCTGCACTCTCCTTCTCTCACTTGTAGACTTACTATCTGTTCCTTCCATCTCTTCCTTGGTTTCCCTTGCAGTCTCTTCCATACATACTTCATATCCATTGATCTTATTGAAATTTTCTTCACTTCCATTTTTATTACGTGTCCACACCATCTCATCTTTGCTTCCTCAACTATCTCATGTACCCCAACTATTGACCTTACATCTTAATTCCTAATCCTATCTCTTCTGATGACAGCTAGCATGCTCAAAAACTTCATACCTATGGCCTCCACTTTACTCATTTCTCTTTTATCCAAACTCAAGTTTCCACTGCATACATAACTATGGGTGTGAAGTAAAGTCTGTTTATGATAGGTTTTTACCTGGATGACAGTTCAAAAATCATATGTTTGGGGTTTGGGTTACCAACACTTCTAAAAGATCACTGTTTTGTTATAAGTGTTAAGTATTTTAATTAAATGTTATATTTTATATTTAAAATAACGTACATGTGTTCCTGTACTTCTTCTTCC